>JAGFPH010003613.1:128849-144904 GCA_018207615.1 Philaenus spumarius | reverse complement strand
TCGAGTTATTTCAACACGTTTAGGGCCGCCATTTTGTTTTGGGTGGTCCGATTTTTATTTTCCTTATGTCATTTTCCCAGTCTTAAATAGACCTTTAAAATGAGGCATCTTATGACCATACTTCCCATTTGAAAATTTTGAGTCGCCCCCAAAATCCCCAATTTTTAGGGGTCACTCAAAATTTCCGATTGCTTCAAAAGATACTTTGGGTTAGGTTAGTATCGTACCCCAAAGGATATTTGTTTGTTTTAACAAACACAAAAGTTAAAGAGGGGGGGGGGGGAGTGACTTTATAACCACCCTGTATGTTATGAGTTAGTTTTGGACAAAAAGCTCCGCGTTTCTTCCTCTCAGCCAGTAAAGCTGCCTGTATTTTATATTCAGTTCTTTTTTCTTTTCCTTGACTTGTTCCTTCCTCTTCAGCTTGGTATCGAGGAAACTTCGAATGTGGTGAGGTTTTTACATTTTTGATATTTTAATTTTGAAAAAGAAAAAATCTCTCTTTGAGTTGAGTCAAAGAACAAATTTAATGAAAAACAAATTAAAAATCTAAATTATATCCACGTTTGGACTGCCCTAACCTTTAAAGTGACATATTAAGAATAATTGTCTGATCAGTATTACTCCAGTAATCTTGTTACGCGTTTACTCTTATGTTAGTTGAAATCCAAGATGGCGGCGGGTCTGCCCACCAGCAAAAGAGAAATCAACCATTACTCAGCGCTTCACCATTTAACGGTATTTAAACATTAGAGTTTCTTACAGATGAGAGCTTTGACATTTCCTCATTTAAAACCATTTTATACATTTTTCTTTTGTAATTGGGTGATGAGAAGAAATCTAATCATTCTTTATAAAATGCAGTTCCAGCTTGCGATTACTTTCAATTATTAATTTTGTATTGTGTAAGGACAAAACTCAAACTTATACCCCGCGCGCGATAACTTTTCACTTGGGACTTGCACAGTTTGGCAACGCTGCGGGTCTTCTCGCTACCCCATCCCACTTATCAAATGTATCCGCTTGGACGATGACTCACAACTAGGCTCCTAGTAAAATTACACTTTTTCTTCAAATCTTAATGAAAAGTTCATTATGACTATGCATCTTAAAGATAATTTTCTAACAAGAAATAATATATAAAAATGTTTGTAATCAGACAACTAATAGTATTGGGAAAAGGGTAAACTAAATATATTGTGATAATTTTGCGGAAAAATTAACATTTAAATATAAAACAAATACTATTAACAAAATAATAAATTCAAAATAATATAAACTTTCAAAAATGTCGTTTTTAACCTGCTGACATTAAATATCTTATTGTAAAAAGTACAATACAAAGTACTTTTTTTTAATACAAAATGGCGGATTACGGCTAAACTAAGCCAAAATCGAAAAATGTTATACTACATTTTCTACTTACTTTTGCATGTAAAATCTGAATCTGCATAGCCCGCTACAAAATTAACTAAAAACTTTGTTAAATTTAAAAAATATATGATTTTAGGCTAATTTTGTTTGTTGTAGACAATTACCAAGAAATTATGTTTTTGTCGATAACTCGGTTATCCTTTGACCTACTGAAACTACAAAAAAAAAAAACTACTGTCTGTCGTTAAAAAATAAAAATATTTTGTCTCTTGTAATTTTTTTGTAAAGTTAACGGTTTTTAAGATATTCCACGTTAAAAATTTGTAACGGCCGCCATTTTGAAAATTATAAAAATAAATTCTTTTTGTTTGGTATACTACTTGTTAATTGTAACATATAAAATGCTTATTCTAAATTTGAACTTTATATCTTATCTATTTCCAGAGTTACAGTGAACTTTTGTAAAAAAACAAAATGGCGAATTACGGCTAAACTAAGCCGAAATCGAAAAAATGTGATACTACATTTTCGACTTATTTTTGCATGTAGAATCTGAATCTGCATAGCCCGCTACGCTTTACAGAATCACCCTGTACATCTATAAACAATACTTATAATTGTCCAATTTTAATACATTTTAGATATTTATTATCAGCAAAGTATGACCAAACATGTTATGATAAGAAATATTGAAAAATGTATCAGAAGAAAAAAATAATAATTTGCAATTTCGAAAGAGCCTTCTCAGGAAGTGCACCTGTGAGTCAGCGCGATAAGACACATCCGCTCGTCTCAACAGTGCGACGTTGCCGATACCATTTTCACAGTAAACTCCAAAAATCCCAAGTGCAAAGTTATAGCGCGTGTAGTATAGTACTTAAAAAACTTGCAAGTACGATACAAATAAACTTGATTAAAACATGTAAAACGCAAAACGGATGCGTATTGTGATTGTGGTTAAAATGAGACTTTTCAAACAATTGTAAAATAAAATAATTCGACCACGCAGCTGGACCGCTGACGTGAGTTGAGCAAATTTCCAAAATTAAGTTTATATGCCTATGTTTTAGGGTTTCAACAAACAAGTTGGGAAATAGGTCTACTCACGAAGGCGTTGAACAGCTGTCTGTGTGTACACAATATATTGGTAGAATTTGTTTGCTCCTAGTGGCCTCGCGAGTTTGCATCACTTGGATTTGAACCGGGTACTTTTATGGTATTTTAGGTTTTGGTCGATTTTGGGGGAACCGAACGAGCCATAAGGTCGCGTAAAAAAACTGAAATGTGCAGAATAACATCCTACATTTATATTTTTAGAAAAAACTCTAAAAAAATTTAATTCTTGTAGTAATAATCTCAAAAAATAGTTACTTTCTGTCAAAAAACGTTCTTCCGGTTGTTGGATTTTTTGGTTAACGAACTCGTCCGAGCGACATAGACAACCAACATGTGTACCAAATTTGGACCAAATCGGAATTAAAATGCGGCCGCTAGAGTGGGGCGAACACATATATACATATATATATGAATTTTAATGACACCCCAAAACGTGTTCTGGGGACCATGATCGGTGCTCATTTGCTACTCCCGACCTTGGGTCTCACCATAAGGGCCACTGCAATAGATCATTTTTCCTATGAAAATTCGCTAAAAATAAATGGTTTTCAATTTATTGCTCTTACGGGAAAAAATCCAAGATGGCCGCCACTAGCGCAAACCCTTATGTGTATTTAACACATAGTAAAAGTTCTCTCTCACTATTCATATTGTGCCTAAAGAAGTATAACTTCAAAACATATTAACATAGATATTTGGAAAAATCAATTACTTTACATTCCCCAACAAGGCTGGAATATTTACAGACCATTTACAGATTTGATATACACTCTGACTAGAATTTCGGAGAAAACCCCTCTCCCTTGTATAGCATCCGTCCTTCTTGCTCCCACAGGGACTAACCGCAATCGAAGTTATATTTGTGACAGCATTCCCACGGGAGGGAATAAAACTTAGCGTAAAGGTCAGAGAGTAATGTATTTCTTTGAAGAAGGTCTGACAATTCTGGATTCTCTAGAATGAAAAGCACACTATATAAATACATTCAAGCAACATGTGTTGCTAAGTGTTTGATGCAAATCAGCTCTTTTATTTCTAATAGAATGAATTGAATTATTCTTAGAATTCTATGTAGAGTGCATACACTAATACCTCACGCAAAATCATTAGTCACTAAATAAATACTGCTTACATTATAATGATCACTATTTTTCGCAAACTTATTATAATTATAATATTATTACATAATAATATTTTAATTTTAATAATATTAATATATTTTAATATTATAATTATTAGGGCCTATATTATAATATTATAGACGTAATTAAGCAATTTAAAAATGAATTTTTGAATGAATTTTTAACTATTTTCCAAGAAAAAAATGTATGTCAATCACGCAATACCAGCGATTGAAATGCCAAAATGTATGAAAAGCTAATACTTTTAATTTGTAGTAAGCAGATATTGACTAAAAAGAAAGCATGTTGAAAAATAAAACACACTACAAAATAAGCAACAATGTTTATCATACTGATTTGAATAAAAACCCCGAACCACAAAACAAGGAACAAAAACCATAACTAAACAACTAAATTGTAAGTTATGTTTAATACGTTACCCTTATGTACAATTCCTTATGTCCTCAGAGGGTTTTAACACTACTAAAGTATGCACACTACTAAAGTATATATATACCCTTTACTCCCCAAAAAGGGCCAAAAAACGAGAAAACTCTAAATTTCTCAAAAACGGCTCTAACGATTTTGATAAAATTTGACTTATTTGTAGACCTTAATGTATCCTATCATATGCAAAAAAACAGCATCTTTTTAAAAATTCTCGTTTAGGTAATAATACAGTAATAATAATGATAACTGATTTTTGGGGGTTTTGGGCCAAAAAGGGGGTTGTTTTTCAAAATTTTTCAATATTTTTTTCGTGCATCTATACATTCCTAATTGACATGTTTGGTGCGAATTTGTTCGAAATCGATCGAATAGTTTTCTCTCTAGTAAATAATAATAGTTATTAGTTAATCTCTTACTTTAATATCACATCTCCTACCCCTAATACAATTATGAAGTCACAGTGAATCTGTTTAATAATTTATATATGTTTGTGAGAAAGTATGAGCCAGTTCCTGGTACCGTTTATTTTCTATGAACTCAAGACCACTTACCAATGACTCACGAAACATCTGTTCTAATAAAATGCTTAGTAACGCATGTTTGTTTAAATTCATTACCATAGCAACTTTAATCAGCATTTGTAATCAGTTTATTATTCTTAAAAACCATAGCTTTTTTGGGTTAGATTGACCAACTTAAAGGAAACAAAAATCACTTAAAAATGCTTACTATATTTTAATTCAATTCAAACATTGGCTGTTACATATTATACATAAAACAGTTGATTCGGATCAAAAACTGAACATAATTTTAGGTTAGGCCTACACAAGTGCGGTCCCAGAGGGGGGTCAAGGGGGTCATGACCCCCCCCCAAATCTCAAATAATTAATGTTTTTAACAAGACTTTTTGTACTAAATAAGTTTTCATAGATAAATAATTATACCATAATTTTCTATAACTTTGGGGAGGTATAATTATATTCGCAAATCGAATACAATTTGGGAGAGGAACGACTTGTGGGTCTAGCTCTATTATATATTCATAGAGACATAGATGTGGATGTGAATGCCGTGATTAACAGGTTTGCTAATAGCTCAAAGACGAGGTTGGAATTAGTCTTGTAATTCATATGTATAGTATTTCCTATTACATATTAAACCATTGATAAAATGTGCATTGTTTCAGTTTCTATTCATTTATACCTGAAATGGGTCAATTAAAAACTTGACAAGTATTTAGATATCGCTTAAAGCTAAAGCCTAGATTTTAGGTTAGGAGTTCGTTGACCTGTAATTAGATACTATAAATAAATTTGCACTAGCTATAAATCCCCCCCCCCCCTAAGTGATAAAAAATAAAACACTGGGCGGTGGCCCACCCCCGCCCAAAAAAAAACTTAAGGCTGGGACCGCCACTGGGCCTACAATGATACAAAACACGTTTATTTGCAACCAATTTGGCTAATTCGGAATCATGTTTTTTTTTTACAATTCTTCCCAACTGTCAGTTATTCTAGATTAGGTAAAAGCAAACAAAAGGTTTCCTGTATTATCTATAAAGGTTTACAAACTATAAATCTGTGTAGTATATTCTTAAGTGGCATAAAAACTATTTCGATTACTTAAGTCAATGTAATGAAATGGAATAACTACCCTTTAAATTAAATTAATGGGTCCACTATTATTGTAATGTATCGACAGATGTATGACGTGTTTACGTGTATACATGACAATTACCGCACAATTACACGCTGTACCAGACAGGATGCGCGCAAATCAGTCAGCAATCAGCAACCAACCACCAAGCAAATTACAATTACTGCGTTTCTCCCAATCAGACAGCGCTTGCACAGTGTACAACTTGGAGGGGTTGAAAATTTAACTAAACATAATTCGATCACGCAACTTAAACGGCGTTGTGAGTTGAGCGAATTTCCAAAACTAAGTTTATATGTGTTAGGGTTTCAACCAACTATTTGGGAAGCTTTCCTACGTAAATAAACGGTACCAGAAACTAGCACATACTTTCTAACAAACATATTTAAATTATTAAACAGATCCACTGTGACTTCATAATTGTAGGAGGGGTAGGAGAGGTGATATTAAAGTAGTAGAGTAACTAACAAACATTATTATTATTAGCTAGAGAGAAAACCATTGATTTCGAACAAATTTGCACCAAACATGTCAATTAGGCCCCCTTTTGGCCAAAATAACTCCCAAAAAATCAGTTATTACTATTACCCAAACGAGAATATTTAGAAAGATGCGGATCTTCATATGGTACATTAAGGGCTACAAATAAACCAAATTTTATCAAAATCGTTAGAGCCGTTTTTTTATAAAAAAATAATAACTGATTTTTTGGGGGTTTTTGGCCAAAAACGGGGTTGTTTTACAAAATTTTCCCAAACCGTTTTTCGTGCATCCATACAGGCCTAATTGACATGTTTGGTGCAAATTTGTTCGAAATCGATCGAATAGTTTTCTCTCTAGCATTGTATGCATACAGATAGACAGGCAGACATTTTGTAAAAACCACTTTTTCGGACTCAGACGGTACCAAAACGGATATTCCACAAAAATCTCAATATCGATTTTTTTTAGATCTCTGTACTTTCTCTCTAGCTAATAATAATATTATTTATTAGTTAATCTCCTACTCTAATAAATCACCTCTCCTACCCCACCTACAATACAACTATGAAGTCACAGTGAATCTGTTTAATAATTTAAATTATGTTTGTGAGAAAGTATGTGCCAGTTTTTGGTACCGTTTATTTACTTTAATTCTTTTCCTTACCCTGGGGGAAAATCCGAATGTACAGTTTGATAGGACAGCTTGGAGTATAGCTAGTTTATTTGTTGTGGCGAGGGGAGAAACGGTACGGATGGACAATGCTGATTTAATAACATTTGTCCTCGACAAATACAGTAATTATATCCCAATCCAAAAGTGTTCAATAGCTTTCTTGTGTAGTGAAACGTCCAAAAAATTCATAAATGCAACTAAAAAATAAACGGTATCAGTTAACTGACACAAACTTTCTCCCAACTTACTGTAGTCAAAATAATATTGTTTTAATCATTTTATTTACTACTTTTTAGAACAAAACAAAAAAATAATATTCTACCTACGTCAATCGTATAAAAAAATTATTGTCCCAGGCGGGATTCGATC
This sequence comes from Philaenus spumarius, assembly GCA_018207615.1. Taxonomy (NCBI): domain Eukaryota; kingdom Metazoa; phylum Arthropoda; class Insecta; order Hemiptera; family Aphrophoridae; genus Philaenus; species Philaenus spumarius. The sequence continues at coordinate 137,662 of JAGFPH010003613.1, read as the reverse complement.
GCGCGACCTTTTAATTACTGGCCGTGCTCGCTACCATGGTGCTACCCCGTGCGGCCGCTGCCGCGATGCTAGATTGACAACACAAACTTGTTTATTTTTAAACATTTCCCCATAATTATAAAACGCCGAAGTTTTGATAAAAGCGGGTGGTGTCATTTTGTTTGACATCTTAAGCACTATAAATACTGAAAATTTGATCAAAATCGTTAGAGCCGTTTTTGAGAAATTTGCATTTTTGTCGTTTTTTATGGGTTTTTAGGGGTAAATTACCCTTAAAAATTACAAATTCGAAAAAAATGTAAAAAACGCCTGGAGATATTAGGGTTTAGTACCTACATAACAAATTTCATGAAAATCGGACCAATAGTGTCCTCTCTGGTCGTGTATACATACAGACAGACTGACAGACAGACACCACTCCAAAATCACTTTTTTGGGTTCAGGGAGCACCAAAACAAAAAATTCCACCAAAAATATTTTTGGGTTCAGGGAGCACCAACACAGATAATTGCACTAAACAATTTTTTGGGATTCTGGGAGCACCAAGACAGATAATTCAACAATTCAACTGAAAATTCAAATTCGAACATTTTTACGAAAACAATACTTTCTCCATATACTACGTATAGGGTGGAGAAAGTAAAATTTATTTGTAGTAAAATTTTAAAAGTTAACAGCTCAGCAAGCACAAAATTTTTAGTGACTCAAACAAAAAATCCATATACATAAAAAATAGTAAAACGTTTCTTCAAAATATACAAACATTTTATAATTTATTTCTAAATTGAAGTGTATGAAATTATAATTTATTATATTAATTTACATAAACTGTTTTCAGAATTTCAGAATCGATGGAGATAAAAGTTGAAATCTGTTAAACTGCTTAAAATACTACCCATGTGTAAATTATTTCGGATTTTACGATCAATTATAAATTTTAGTTGAACATTTTAGGGGAATTTAAAACATTTTTTTTTGAAGGAAGTTCCTTAAAATGCGGGTTGCGGTAGGAGTTAAGAAATAGAAAATGTAATGCGTAACGAAAAAAAGTGTTATCAATTGGTTGCTATGGCAATGACAAATGTAAAATACGAGTAACGAAAAAGCGTTATAAAATTTGTTGATATGGCAATGAATGTAAATACATTCGAGAAACATGTGTATTGGTTCATCAATTTAAATCGAGACGATCGGTTCCGTCCGGCGTAGTTCAAATATTATCGTCAAGCGCTGAAATACATTGAATAAACATACAATGTTAGTTCATCAATCTAGGCCTAACCTAAAATTATTGTGTGTATATTTAATTTATTTTACCTGCCTTAACGGCAACATGCGTACAAAGTTTTAGGTTAGGCCTAGACTGAGGAATCAACATTTTATGTTTACTGAATGTGTCTAGAATGAATGGACATTTAACTGTGTTTACCGTCTTAGCTTTGATGTTATAATTAATTCTACACCTTTATTATAACAACATTAAACGTATGGAAACAGTTAATATTTGTATAAAAAACAAAATTGTTAATAAACGGCTATTGAAAGATTAAAATTACGTGTGGATGTTGCCGTGTAAAATAATTGAAGAAAAGGCGTGATGAACTTCGTTCCTGACGGGGGTCCAACGACCGCACACATTTAATTTTTTTTAAATAGCACATTATAGATCCCGACCCGTCATTGGAACGAATTAATCTTAGGTAAGTAATTCGGTGTAGACCATTTTCACTTGTAGAATTGGACTTAATCTAAAAACATTGTCAGAGTTTTCAATTTCTAAAAAAATAATTCTCATTTATATATATTTTTTTTTATTTCCTTGAAGCACGTACAAAATAAGACAGTAAGGACATAATTTCAAAATAATTTATAAAATAAATAAACTATAGTATAAAGAAAAACATAACTATTGTTATACAACACAAATAGAGGGAATTCAGTTTTGTGTAACTTCTAGAGAAAGTCGGTTTTGAGGTTACGCGAATAAATTGTAATTTGCATATTATAGTAAGAGAAAAAAGGGATAAAGAAGATTTGTCTTAAATTAAAAAAAAAAAAACGAAAGACAAATTTTTATTGATTTGATTGTACAAAGCATACGATCGGGCCGAATTCAGTTTTATTAGAAATTCTGTATATTTTTTCAAATCTTAATTTAAGACATCACAAGATATAGCTTGCTTTTACACATTTTGAAGTTTGGGTAAAAGTGATATAATCACTTTATAAAATACTGTGGGAAACCTTTGCGTGCTCTGCGCTCCAATCCCATTGGAACCATTTATACACATAATCATGTTATCTTTTCTTTATAATAAAAGTGTAGGATTAATAATAACCCAAAAGCTAAGATGGTAAATAACGTTAAATGTTCAAATCAAATTATTTTTTATATTTTATAACAGCAGTTATAAAGGTTATAAGTACCAGCAAGGCTCAGGTCTAGACTTTAATAAAAATCTAACCTAAAAGTTAGAAATACAAATAATTGTTTGAAAGTTTGAAATGAGCTGTTAATGGAAATATTGGAGCAAACAGCTGTTTTATCTGTTATTTTATTCAATTGGCTGCTATGGTAATAAATGTAAATACAAGTGTTGGTACATTAGTCTAGGTTTCTCCAAAGAAAAATTTCCGACTAAATTTACAAATATTGAAGTAAAAATAAAGGTTTTTATCAAAATGAATTCTAGCCTATGTTACTCAGGGATAGTGTTGCTTTTTATTAGTAAATCTATTTTTTCAATCGGTTCAGTAATTCCAGAGATTACCCCCTACATACAAATAAACAAACAAACAAATTTGACCTCTTTATAATATTGGTATAGATTCGAAATCTTTTCCCCCTTATACATTTTAAACATTAGCAGAAGCAGAAACACTAAAGTTATATGGAGGCGGAAAGTTTTTTTAGTTAAACACCATTTATAACAACGATGAAACTAATGATGGTCACTATCATTCGAAACAAACTGTAATAATTTTACCTAACGTGTCGTTCTGTAAATGATGGCAATTTGTAGTGCATCCGTCTTCATCGTGTCAAAATAATAAAACATTATTTGTTTTTATGTTTACATTTATTTTTTATACAGGATGTAACAAATAACCAACAGACTAATCCAATCAAGAAACTTTCTTTGAATTAATACACCACCTAAAGAATGTATATTAACTTTCTTCCACTTTGCATCTAAAGAATGTAAGTAGCATGTATCTATACCTCAGATTTAAGATCCAATCATCCATTTAGCCACTATTCATCCGAGAAGGGAAACTCCGCCCAACGTTTTTAAAGCTACCCCGTTTCACTTATTCACTGACATTAATTATTAGGCACTTCCCGTAATCGTGCCCCCCTCGACCTCATACTTGAATTAAAACTCTCGACGAGAAACCTTTGGGAAAATTGCCAGAATTTAACATTTTTAAATTTTGGAAGCGAATTTTGGGAGGGAAAATTTTTTTCGATTTTTTAAATTTTTTCATTTTTTCCCTTTGAGCGAGTTTTGTAAGAAAACGGTAAGAGATAGCAAAAATTGTTAAACACAAAAGTTGTAGAAAATTAAATTTCAAAGAGGAGATTTCCCGTCAGATTCAAGATCCAATCATCCCTTTAGCCGCTATTAACCTAAGAAGGAGCTCCGCCAAACAATCGTTCAAATTTCCCATGCTAATCTTATGGAGATAATGTTTAATGAGTTTGAGTCAGCTGCCAAATAAAACAGCTGATTTGTGCTCGGTCACCTATGTGCAAACGAGCCAAAGATTAACAAGATTCTTTAGCGAATTTTCCAACTGCGAACGAAGCGAAGCGTCCAGGGGCAGGGCCCCTAGTTATTAATATAAATCTAAAATTGTTTGAAATATAATTTTTAGTGTTTTGCGATAGTCGATATAATGATAGATTTTAAAGATGAGCTATGGTAAGACCTGAGGTCGGGAGTATAAAATGGGCACCGATCATGGTCCCAGAACAGTTTTGGGGAATCATTAAAACATTTATACCTAAGTGTTCGCACCCTAACGGCCGCATTTTAAGTTACATCTGGTCCAAATTCGGTACACAAGTTAGTTGTCTAAGTTGCTCGGACAAGTGCTTTAACAAAAAAAAAAAAAAAAAAAATCCAACAACAGGAAGCACTTTTTTCGGCCGATAGTAACTATTTTTTTACAATGGTAATTTTTATCGTTTCATCTAAAATAAATTAATGTGGATCCTATTCTGAACATTTTGTTTTTTTACACAACCTAATAGCTGGCTTGGTTCCCTCAAAATAGATAAAAAAAATAAAGCACCCGGTTCAAATCTACGTGGGGGATTTACCGTTCTCCTGATCCAAGGCCGAACCGCCGAGTTTGTAAATTGCGAGCGAAGTAAATCAGTCCATTAGCTGAGGCCGCAAGGTCGAGGTGCAAACTCGCAAGGAGAGTTTTCCTCTGCTAGTGGAACGACCTAAGCCATATTCTTACTTACAAACAAATTCTATTAATATATTTGGTACACGCAGGCAGCTGTTGTTTGTTGAAACCTTAAAACATCAATTTAATTTTGGAAATCCGTTAATAGCCCAGTCGGTATAGGTTTCAATTACCAGTAATTTGCAATACGGCTGAATTTTTTTTATAAGTACATTAAAGTATATAGATTAACGTAAAAAAAAAGTTTACCAGTCTATCGATTTAACAAAGTCGAAAAAAAAATCGATTATCATTTTTTTCCGTCGATTATCCTTAATATTTCGAGCTGGGATGAAGATAGAGGAAAATAAAAAATACCACCGTGTAGGGGAGGTATTTTTCAACAAAGAAGGACATATGTATTTATTTCGTCCGAGCAATGGTTTGTCTGGAAAAAATTCGATAATGCAGGTATGTATTTTGCAGCCGGGGAAATCACTAAAAGGGGACATCTTATTCATATATGAAGCGTTGGCTCGTTCTAAATTGGCCGAATTTTAATATATCGAACTAAAACTTGACATAGCAGTTAAAATATATATTTTAAACATTTATGCTTAGTCTCAGCTTGTTATCTTGAAAATTACCCGATCTAGAGCCACTTGATTTATCAATGGGTTTCTCGATTTTAGGAATACCGGACCCACCAATTCATTTAAACAGCTCCAGTTTAGAAAATTTTCAAAATATCAACCTGCAATTTTTTATACAAATTAAATATATAGATTAAAACAAGATCAAGGAGTATAAACCTTTTTTATTATTTACTTTTCAAAGCACAAGTAACTTAAAAAAGTATAATTTTAGACCTTTTTAGATTTTTCATCCAAACGCTTGAGTTAATCGGCTGCAGATAAGTCAATTTTTTAAATATAGTTTTTAAAATAAGTATAGCAAAAAACAATTGTGTTTTTAACTTCTGTATCAATTTTTAAATCGATATGTTCAAAAATGTCAAAAATGGAGTCATTGAATCCAAAGGTGTTATAGTTAAAACGAGATAGGTAAAACAGAAGACTATTTTCAAGCGCCTCGTTTTTAAAAATAACATGAAAAAAATCGTTCATACTTACTAAGAATATTTATACTGGTGTACTTAACTTGTAAAACAAATTTGATGTTGATATTCCAAAAATTGACGAAACTGGAATAGATTTAAATTAGTTCGTGGGTCCGGTACTCCTAAAATCGATAATCGAAATCGACTCCTAGATCGGGTCATTTTCAAGATAACAAGCTGAGACTCAGCATAAATGTTTAAAATATATATTTTAATTCCTATGTCAAGTTTCAATTCGATATATTAAAATTCGGCCAATGTAGAATGAGCCAACGCTTCATATATGAATAAGATATCCCCTTTTAGTGATTTCCCCTGCTGCAAAATACATACCTGCATTATCAAATTTTTCCAGACAAACCATTGCTCGGACGAAATAAATACATATGACCTTTTTTGTTGAAAAATACCTCCCCTACACGTTGGTATTTTTATTTTTCTCTATCTTCATTCCAGCTCGAAATATTAAGGATAGTCGAAAAAAAAATGATAATCGATTTTTTTTTCTACTTTGGGAAATCGATAGACTGGTAAACTATTTTTTATGTTAATCTACATACTTTAATTTACTTATAAAAAAAATCAGCCGTATTGTAAATTACTGGAACTTTTCGTCTAAAATTACCTCTACCGACTGACCTATTATAGTTTTTCTTTAAGACTCATTTGCATTACTTAAAAGTCTCTGTAGTTCATTACGTCGAGAGATCATAGATTATTTTTAGCAGTCTATCAAAATTAAATTTTGGTTTTAATAATAAACCAGCTAGAGATTTTACTTGTGATGGCGCTACGTAAGATAAACGAACTGAAAACTTACACCTAAATCGAGTTAATGTCTACGTTCAGCCACCTAGCGGTCGATAACAAAACTATTGTTGCCATACTATCGTGTCCCACACAGTCCTCTTTAATATAACTTATTTTTCATCGAATTTTGAAGATAATCTTTTGTAATTTGCACGAAATCTTTCATGAACATCCAAACTATAATTCTCAGGTGACAAAAATTGTAATCATACATTTTTTTTAAAGATATTTGCTTACAAATAAGACGAGAAACATGATTTTGGGACGAGTCACCTGATAGTAAAACATCAGTGTGAATTTTGTTACCTACTAACTGTACATTAGAGCGTCCTGCAAATTTAAATGCAGTACACACATGGCTGAAACTTAAAATAAGGCGGGCATTGGTAAAAACGAAAGTGCATACAACAATAGTCTAGTCTAACTCGAGCGCTTTACAAATGTATTATCATAGGCTATCCTCGATGCTTTCACTCGGGTAGTATTGCATACCCTTAGCTGCGAGCAAATTTTTTGCGATTTTTAACAAGTAATTGATTGTGATTGGTCAAATGATGTATTGGAAGGGGGGGGGAGGACAGCGAAGACGAACAGACAAGCTGGCTGCATCGTATACAGCGCATGACACATGCGAACATTTATGAAAACTTATAACTTTTGTAAAAAATGATTTATCAACTTGAAATTGAAGTGGTGCACTCTTCAAACCATGGAGATTGTGCCTGCAAAATTTTATCCAAATCGGTCGAGCAGTTTCGGAGGAGAAGAATTTACAAAATGTGCACGGAAGATCCGACTGGCAATTTTCAATGCTCCAAAACATATATTTTGAACTAATTTCGAAGGTAAACATTGTATCGAGTACCGGTATACATAGTTTTAAATGTATTTCAACAGAAACATTTCAAAAGTCTTCGCTTACCTAGTAGCGTTACAAGATGGAGGCAAAAAATCAACAAATTTGTTTTTGTAGTTTTATTTTTCTTACACTGAACTGTTTTGTTCGCAGAGCTGAACATTTGATCAAACATCGCTAACGACATACAACTTCAAACAATGTCCAACTTGGACACAGTTACACATGTTGTCCAACAATCAGAAAGAATAGCGTTTGAGAAATGAAACCTGTGTCTACAAAACTTCAAATAGCAACGCAGGCCGAGCAGAATGTCAAAGCTAACATTTGATCAATTCAAACAATAGCCTCATCTCCATCCAGTTCAGAATGGTGGTCAAACTAAATTTTGTATTTTCTGTTTCTTTTGTTTCGATAAAAATGGGAGCTCATGGAGGTAAAAAATAGTTATTATATTTTTGAAAATTACAAGATTACGATCAGTAAATTGTTATGAAAGTTTTAAACAAATAATTCTTTAGATGTTGGTTGCTTTTCATGTTTTTATAATTTTGTTTTAAACCTTTTACTATGGTTCGTTGTTGACTAAACATTTTTATTTCTCAAAAGTTTAGCAACTTATGTACATTTAGTATTTAGTTTTCCATAAGCTTCCACTTTATTTTAAACCAAAAAAACTTTATGCAAAACGCAATATCAGTTTTTTTTGCCACCATTTTGAAATGGTTTGAGGTATGTTCAAAGAAAGTTTAGATTCAAACTAGAAGGTTCGAAATGAAATGAAATGAAATACATTAAGTGCTTTTAAAAAGACACAAGTTCATTGCTAGAGGTTGGCTTTACTTCTATTAAAAAAACAAACATTAAATTACATTGAACAAAACAAAAATCTTATATTATTAATCACTACAAAATAAAAAAATAAATAAAGTACTCCCAATTATTATCACAGAAAAGTATAATTAGTTATTTTTTTAGAGTAAATTTTAAACACATAAACGAAGTAATGTATATGATAAATTAGCCTGACAATGTGTCACAAAAAAATAAAACTGTATTAATTTGATCACAGTTCGTACCAACTTTCAATATATTCATGTGTTTTCTTAAATATCTGTACTGTTACATACATACGACTTTATACATTTATCTCAACAATTTTAAGTTTTCACAAAAAAAAAATATATTACGTCAAAGCTTATAAATTTTGACCACCAACATTTTGAAAACTCCTGATGGGTATAATTCGTATATGTCTTTGATATGAAGAAGAAGAATTTTGAAAACACTGTACCGTCTGTGGTAACGTTTTCCTACGGGGCCGGCGCACAGCGGGGCAGAGGCGGAAACAAATATATTTAAATTAATAAATTTGTGTTTCTTACCGTCATCGTTATCCAATTTGTCTTTAAGAAACGTGCTACAGCGGTTTCACGATTAATCGCATTTTCAAACACTGCACACGAAACACATTAAAATATAAAACACACACAGTTCACACACGATAATTCTACGCCCATTGGGACGTCGTCAAAAATAAAACAGCACACAAAAATACACATAACGTCCGACATGTTAAAAACTTGTTGGCCAACAGAATACATTACAATTAATTATTTAAAAAAT
>JAGFPH010003613.1:103802-114240 GCA_018207615.1 Philaenus spumarius | reverse complement strand
AATAATACACCTTCCAAAATAACCTTAATATAATAATACACCTTCCAAAATAACCTTAATATAATAATACACCTAGATGAAATAAAACAATAACACAAAATCTCACAACAAATACGTTTAATAAATCAAACGCGTTTCAACGACAAAGTCGCCATCTTCAGTGACAAAGCTACAAAAGCCAAACTACAACTAAACTAGCATTGCATTGCATTGCATTGAATGGCTGTTATCTGTAACATATAAGAATTCTGCCTCAGGGCCCTTTGGCGGTTAGTGTGATACATATACATGATTACATAGTGTTCTTCACTGTTTAAGTATGGGTGTGTGTGTGTGTGTGTGTAGAGTGTTCTTCATTGTGAGTTGGGTGAATATTTGTGTTTTGATTTAGTGTATTACTTTAGTAGATGCTGGATTAAAGAAGTTGGTCGTAGACGTTTGGTAGGCGGGGGTGCTTCTTCTATTGAGATTAATCGTAGGTGTTGATATGTTGATTTAAAAGATCGTTGAAAAGTTGTGAATGTAAGATTGATAATAAATTGTTTAAGTGTAGAAATTTTGAAAGAATTGCGTATGGTTTCATTTGAAACATACCATGGAGATTGCGATATTTGACGGAGGATGGAGTTCTGGAGGCTTTCAATTTTATTTTGATTAGTTTTAGATGCAAGACTGAACCATGCAGGAGCAGCGTATGAAATTATGGGGCGAATATAAAGTTTGTAAATCATGAGTTTGGTTGAAATGGATAGAGTGCTAGATGAAGAAATGACAGGATAAAGAGCTCCTCTGGTGCGTTTTAACGATGAAATTCTGGCCAGTGTATGTTTGTTAAAATTAATTTTGCTGTCCAATGTTACACCTAGGAATTTAACTTGATTGCTCCATTTAATTTGCTTGTCGTAGACTTCAAGCGGGGCTGGCTTTTTAAGTTTAGTTGAAAATAAAATAGCTTCAGTTTTGTCTGTGTTTAATTTAATTCGCCAACTATGAAACCAGGGAAGTAATGCGTTGATTTGTCTCTGTAGGTAAATTTTGGCATAATTTGCATTTTTATGTTGGACGTAAAAAAATGAGTCATCTGCATAAAGGCTAAGATGAATGTGAGGCTGGAGAGGAATGTCGTTTGTAAAAAGAAGATATAGTAATGGGCCAAGAACTGACCCTTGAGGAACTCCGGAAAGAATTGGCTTGAGGATGGAAGAAGCTCCCTCAGTAGAGATGAAAAATAATCTATTTGTGAGATATGATTTAATTAAGTGAATATATGTTAGTGGGAGATTAGTTTGAAGTAATTTATAAAGTAAACCATTATGCCAAATTTTGGTAAGCTTTTGAAATGTCAAATAGGACTGCAGCTGTTATAGATTTGGAATTGAAGCCAGAAGATATTTTGTCAATTAATTTTGAAACTTGTAGAGTTGTAGAATGTTGACTACGGAATCCGAATTGTTCGTTTCGGATTTCAGGAATGATATGGGTTTTTAATTTTGAGAGCAGGATTCGTTCGAAAATCTTTGAAAAGGCAGGCAGAAGAGATATGGGTCTGTAATTTTCAGGAATAGATGATTTTTTGTTCGGTTTTAAAATCATTATAAATTTGGCGACTTTCCCAGGAGATGGGAAGTGCTGGAGCTCAATGGATTTGTTGAAGATGTAGGTGAGAAATTCAATAGTGGAAGGAGGCATGTTTTTTATTGAAGTGGCGGTGATGTTGTCAGGGCCTGGAGCATTTCTATTTTTAAGGCGATCTATAAAACTGATGACATCTGAAGGAGAAGCTGGAATGTAGTCAGGATTGGCAATGGGAATGGATAGGCGAAGATTGACATAATTATTATAATTATCAGTGAAAGTTGAGTTTATAGAAGGATTTGGCGAAAATTGCTTTTCCATAGTTTCGGAAAATATACGTAAAACGGTCTGCCAAATAAAAAGGTAGAACTACAGTACTTCCTTCAAGAACATGATATTGATGCCGCCCTTATCAGTGAAACCCATCTTTCGCCATTCCTCAAATTCAACATTTCAAATTATATCATCTACAGATCAGATTGTAAATACACCCCTGGACACCCTCCTAGTGGCGGTACTGCAATACTAATTCACAAACGAATACCTCATCTTCGAAAGCAGAATTACCTACACCGAACACACCATCGTCCACATTTCGCTTTCTTCATCTGTGGAACTTCGTCTGGTATCTGTATACAATAGACCCACTCATCCTTTAAACACAGCTGATATCAAAATTTTACTAGAGCCAACCATTCCAACCATTGTTATGGGTGATTTAAATGCGAAACATACTTCGTGGAACAGTCGGATTTGCAACAAAAACGGAAATTTACTGAACCTACTTCAAGATTCCTCCACGTTTGCTGTAACAGCTCCAAACGAACCGACTCATTTTCACCCTAACCAAAGATTTCGTCTTGACGTTCTTGATATTGCAATTCTAAATTTTATTTCTCATCCTTATCACATCGAAACTACTACTGATTTATCCTCTGATCATTTACCTGTTTTACTAACTCTCACAACCTCACCTATATCGCAACCTCCATCACCTAATACCTACACCATCACTAACTGGGGAAAATACTATGAAACTCTTCAACACTCTACTCTTGCGCTCTCTTCCTACAATATAACCAACCCTCTTCAATTGGACCATGCAGTTACTAAACTAACATCAAATATTCAAATTGCACTATCCTCCTCGTCTCAAATTATTCACAAATCATCGCAATCTCACTCTCTCCCACCTAACATCCTTTTGAACATTAAACTAAAGAAGAAATTACGTCGCAGATGGCACTTCACGAGGGATCCAACTGATAAGGCCAAGTTTAACAGAAAATCGAAAGAAGTTAAGGAATTCCTACAGAAGCATCGCAACAACAGATGGGAATCCTTCCTGGAAGAAGTTACCCCAGCGGATAACTCTCTCTGGAAGCTGAACAAGGCACTTCTAAGGAAAAACAAATCTAAACTAGCACAGCTCCATGCCCCGTATTTATACAAACTGCAAGGGGCGTGGCACAAGACCACATTACACTAGTAGGCGCCAACCAATGCCTACGTTATCACAACACAATGTACTCACTAACAAAATATATAACATAATGAAGCATAATACATCTAATACAAATAAAAATATAAACAATATAACACATTACATTAATATAGAATTAAATATAACATAAAGAAGCAAAAACACCAAATGTATATAAAAATTCAAAAAATACAATACATTACATTAATATAGAATTAACTATGGGCCCTAACTCATTATTTACAATTGTGTCACGATATTTGTTAATATAAAATGTTTCCCAAGCATCAATCGTGTTAAGTTTAGTTACATTTTTTAACAATGAAGAATTTTCTGCTTTAAAATGATGGTTTTCCTCTAAACAATGCTTAGCCATAGCAGATTTGTCTGGCCTATTATACTTGAAATGAGCAAAATGTTCTTTAGTTCTTGTCCTAATGCTTCTTTTAGTTTTGCTTGTATATTTCTTCGGACATATTTCACAATTTATGCAATAAATCCCGGATTTATCCTGTTCTTGAATTTTATCTTTCGGATTACCTAGCATTTTACCGAGATTATTGTTAGCCGACAAAGCTACATTTAAATTAGCATATTTTGCTAACGATTTTGCTACAACATTAGACAGTGGTGGAGCATACGCTGCTTTAACCCATCGTTGTTCGGGCTTGTTACTTATTAAGGTAGATCTTGATGTCTTAATTTTCTCAAATTTCATTTTATTCACTATGTCATCTATCAAACTTTTAGAATAACCATTAAATATAGCAGCACCATAGATATAACTAAGTTCTTTTTCGTAGTTTTCCTTAGACAGCGGCAAATTAACTAACCTATGAACCATAGAATTAAACGCGGCTCTTTTATGTGCCGGCGAATGGTGTGAATCGTTAGTAATATATCTGTCTGACAACACACAAGACACTGAGTAGCACGCTACCAGATTCTGTGGCTCTACGGTGTCTCTCCCCGCGAGAAGCTGGTACACCGGACGGTGTACGGGATTGTGCAAGGGCAAGGGCATTCATTTGAGGGGACTTGAACGGTCCATAAGAGCCTATGTTAAATTAGCTATACTTAGGTACATTTTTCTCAGGAGTTATTAAAGATAACATTTTGAAATTTTTACCCATTATGGTATGGCATTTGAAAAAGCTAATGGTCTAGTTTTATGAATTTCCAACAAAAATTTAAAGTTTTAAGATTTTTTTTATATACCTTTATAAAAAAGCCAATTTTTTGTAATATAAATATTTATAATTCAGTTAAATATTAGTCTAGCACCTTCAAACTAGAGCAGTAGTGTCTAGTATACCTAACAAGTAAACACTGAAAATTCCAGTTTGATACCATCAATACTTCCTAAGAAAAATGTACCTTCTTATGAAAAAAATAGATTTCCGGAAAACCCCCAAAACAGCAAAAACTTATTTTAATTTTACCAAACTTAATTTTACATGTTTAAAATCCACCAGGAATATATTGTTGATCATCTTCTACATCCTCTCCAAGTAGCTTCCTCCTTTTCTTGACCCGGTTTACTTTGTTCATCGCCTCAGCAGCGAGCTCAGCCTGTCGTAGTCGCACTTCGTCGAACCGTTGTATAGAGCAGTGATCGTACGCCTGCCCACATCAGCTACTCCAAGTTCTTGTAGTACCCTGAGCCTTCCCACATTTCCATCATTGAACACAACAGCAGCATCCCTAATACTAAGTTCTAGGGTGTCTAGGCCCACAAAAACATTTTTAGGCACCCGAGTCCATACGACATTGTTGAAAGACCCATTCACATTTTGAGTCTGCCCGTGTAAACATTTCCTAAGAAGGTCAGGGTGTGCTAAAGCTTTAAAAGTTGGCTTTATTACTTAACAGTCATTATGGGCTCAGGGATGGAATGTGAATGTCTGTAAGACTCATTCTTAGCTTGTGCTTTTCTGTATTTGCACCATGTTTCAGGAGGTGCTGGACACAGTTGATGGCATGGGTTGTTGTCTGTTGCCAAACGATGATAGTAGATGGCCCACAAAGCTTTCTTCATGTTGTCCAAGTTGTTGGAATTGTCCCTAATGGCCTTTCCATAATAACTTTGCAGTTCATCAATAATTTTGTCTGTTAGCCTACCGGCTCCCTTGATAGGCCTACCATCAGATAGCGGCTTACTACCGATTTTCAATTTTAGATTACGTAGCCGAGTACCCATCCTTTTCATAACGTGCCCTACACACTCAAGTTTTTTTATTTGTTTATCCCCATATGGCTTATTTTCCTTTACTTGCTCAAAAGCTTTCGAGTCACCATCCCCAAGAAAATTCACATACTGAACTCCTCGCTTCATTTGCGAGCGTCCAAAAATTGAAACTGCTGCAGCGGTTTCCATGCCACCACTGGAGCCCTCATAATTTCTTTTACATACACTAGCATGGGATATTCTTTTGGCTTCATCAGTTATTTTAGTGCAGCCACTACAAAACTTAGTCATCACCTCCAAATCTAAAACTTTACCTGTATCGATAGAAGTGACGGTAGCAAAGCCATTTTTTGAGCGGTAGTCACTCTTCTGCCAGCTTCCATCAAATGCAACACTGAGATCAGTCTTTTCTTCATTCCCCTCAATACATTTTTCATTTTCTTCCACAGAAAGTGAAGTAGCATTCATCATGGATTCTTCACAAACTACTTTCAAAGCATTGGATGTAATGTTAGTGTATCTACGACGCGCTGTGCTTGGTGGCGGTAGGTTTAGTATGGCACACAACATCTTACCGGCATCTAAGCCTTTACCTATACACCTAAGTCCATAAAAAAACCTAATATTTGTTTCAAACATATCATTATTTTTGCTTACATCAGAAGACCAAAACATCTCTTCATATTTGCAAGACAAAGAGGATAGTTTCAGTCTACTAACCAATCCGTTTTGTTCTTCGACATTTTTAGTTAGAACTACAGGCCTTTGGCAATGTTTACATGCTAACTTGCTGAACATTGCCCTCAAAACATCCATATTTACAATTAGGTTTTCACTACAGCCATCAAAATTATCAAATGTATTTACACCAGAACTCAGTTTCTTTTTCGAAGCACTAAGAGTAGGCCTAGGCCTGTTGGTTGCAACTTCAGGCAAAGGTGCCGAATAAGTCCTGTAATACCTATAACCCTTGTTAACAATCTTTTTAAATACTCTGGTTTTTTGACGAGGCATTGTATTTAGTTTACACACACTTTATAAGACACACAGTCTAACTTACAAATAACTGACAAACACAGTCTTACAAAACTAACTCAATTCTGATTATATCAAACTGACTTCTCACATTCAACACTGATAAACTAACCTTACAAACACATTATCCAATGTCTAACTCAATTCTGATTATATCAAACTGACTTCTCACATTCAACACTGATAAACTAACCTTACAAACACATTATCCAATGTCTAATATAAACAAACAGCCAAAACATTCAGAGTCTAAACATTAGCAGACAGCTGTAAATAGTCAACTTCCAATGCCTTTTAGATAAGTTGTACAAAAAGAACTGACACACTATATGGAATTGCCACTAAACAAGACGAAAATTTACATTGCAGAGGTAACTTCAAAAATTTATTTCATGGTGTTGGAGTGGATGTATCATGTTATATATAATATTTTTGTGTTCTAAGCATGTTAAATAATAAAACAAAAAAATAAAAAAAAATTCATATTTTTTTTTATTTTTTGCGTTCAAGTCCCCTTGAATTGTAACTATCAGAAGAGACATTAGTATCGCGCCACCGTTTAGAAATTTGTAAATTGTTTACGTGTGAAAGATGATTGACTTTGCGTTTTAATTAATTGTTCAAGTTTTACAGTATTTATTTTAATTAAGCCTATCATTTATATTTTAACAAATTTACAACAATTACTAATTTGTATATAATGTAAAAATGCCAGTAGAAAATTGTGACACCGAGTCATTTGTAGAAATTATTTGCAATCGACTTTGTTTGTGGGACGTAACGAGCGATGAGTATTCGAATAAAACTTTGAAAAAAACATTGCTGGAATGAAGTCTTCTGTACACTTACTGTATAGAAGAATTTGAAAACCTTCCACAGGATGTCAAGGAAAAGAAAAGTAAGTATAGCCAACAATTTTTTTTTTTTTTTTTTTGAAGTGACAACTTCTATTGGCCCCTTTGCAGGCCCAGATTTAAATTAGTTTGCCTGTTGTAAGATATAACATGTTTTTTTTTTTTTTTGAAAATAAAATCTTTGCCGTACGTTAAAAAAACTTATTACTTAAGTCCCTCAAATTTTTCGCATGTCAAATTCCCCGCCCGTAAAACACTGGCGCTCCGTACCGTACCACCACGATTCAATAGTACACACTGTATGAACGTATCGCTCATTCACTCTCCATGATAACCGTTGTCGTTTGTAGACAATTATATATAAATTTAATAGTTCTAGTACGTAAAATCTCATTCAAGTGGCTTACAAAACCAACGTGTGTACCAAATTTAGACTAAATCGGACGTAAAATGAGGCCGTTAGAATGCGAATACATACATATATATATATATATATATATATTCTTATAGTATAATTTTCAATGTCACCCCAAAACGTGTTCTAGGGACCGTGATCGGTGCTCATTTTACTACTCCCGACCTTAAGTCTCACCATACGAGTCACTGCCAATAGCTCATCTTTCCTATGGAAATTCGCTAAAAACGAGACTAACGTCGACACAGTATTTATGGTTTTTTTTTGTAACCACAGTTGGCTAGTTTTAATTTTAGTACTGTACTTTTGAAATCCTTCTGCAGAAATCCTTTACGCATACTAAATATCAAAACGTGTTATTTTAGCTTTGTGTCAAATTTTACTCTATTCTTTCAGTATTTTCTACAAAATATCATCACCAATCTGAGGTTTTAACGTAATATTTAATTGACCGAGTGAAGCGAGGTCTCCGTTTTAACTCGACCGTTTGGCATTTCGTCTGTGTGTCTGTGTGTCTCACGATTACGGCCAAACGCCTTGACCGATTTTGATGATTTTTTGCATGAGGGTTCCTTATTCCTAGGCCGAACCATGTATGTATACGGTGTTTTCCATTTTTCATTTTTAACCCCTTTTAAATAAAATAAAAATGGAGGCCGGACCGTTTCTCTCAGTGTAAGTTTTTTTCCAAAGCCAGTTTGTGGCTTAAACGTTGGTAGAATTTAAAAACGAATAGAATTTTGCGAGTAGCAAATTAGATGTTCAACAAAATTGTATTCTTGATTTTTTCCGTATCTCTAACGGTAAGCTCACAAAATGGCCGTAAACTTAAAATTTGTTAAAAATTGTTTTTATATTTTTCGACCATGCTTTTATACGTTTATTCGAAACCAATTCAAAAGTGTTCCATAGCTTTTTTGTAGATAAAGGTTCAAAGCATTCATATAGGCCTATGCCAATAACAAAATGATTGAAGTAATGTTAACAAAGTTATTAGCTCAAGAAACAAGCATGTTCAGTAACGAAAGGAAAAAGTTCAACTTTAGGCTTATATAAAAAGTAGTAAAGATATTTTGTAATTTTTTCATAAATGTAAAAAAGTTTCGTAATTTAGTTCTAAATATAACTGTATAAAAATATTTATCAATTTAAAATTTCTTATTTTGAAAACACCAGTTTTTATGTTCCTACTATAAGACTGCTAAAAAACTAGGCCTGTTTTGAATAGTAATTTAGGAATATATCCTTTGCCCAAAAATGACATATTATTATAAGAAAGTGTAGAGGATAAATCAAAGAATTCAACTGTGTACTTGTAAATTATTATTTTATAAAAGTATTTGACTTAGCTTTACTTGAATTACAAAATGAGATGAAATAAATGAAACCTCGAGGCGACAAAGGACATACAACAAATGACCGTTGGACAGCGTGGGAAGTATTGGGCATGGGTTTAGATCACTATCACGACGCTTTTAACATCGTTTGTTTTCATTATTTCTATTTTCCTAATATTGGAATATGATATGAAACTGTAAATACATAGTTAAGTTTTACTTATTTAAGTATGTAAATATTTAATTGTATGTTTAATCTCAATAACGCGATATTTTTAGCTACCTTAGGCATTATTAACCTAAATAAAACACAATGCCCCCTAAAAGAAAATCTGTAGTAGTTAAAGCACAAGAAAAGAAAAAAAACGATAACTAGAAACCCCGGAATCGCGGGAATTGCAAAATAATGTTTCACTGGCAAAACCTTGTGCTTACTTCCTTACTGGCACACTATTTTTAACCTGAGCTCAAAATCACATTTGTTATTTCATCGAGCGAGTTCTACTGTTCACAGAACTACTAGTATTCCCCAATTTAATTGTCTACTGAAATCAAATTTACCATTAACAAATGAGGGATGTTTTATTACCTGCAGCCAGTACAGTTACCACACCTGCAGGAACTCCCAAGCCTAGGCTGGTGATAGCGTAGCCGTTTTCTATGCACGCCACTGCTCCCATTATGAGTATGCTGATACCGCAAACTATCTGGAAAAATACATAATCTTCCATTGGCTTTCTAGTAGATGGTAATGTTTGAAGTAATACTACGGCCATTCGTACTTTGCATGCAGAACTTCAAACGTGTATGTGTTTTCAAAATAAATAATGTTTTATCATCATGAATACAGAAATTAATTTACATTGATTAATGATTGACGAGTTCTGTAAAAACCTCGTACTACTGTACACTGTACACAATAATAATCATCACCATAAAGTGGCCAGACACTTCTTTTGTTAATTAAATGCAGTTTGTTTTGTTTTTGTCCTCTTTTGGTTTGTTATGTAATATTTGTTTTGTTTCTGGTGTTGTTTGGTTTGTTTTTTAATATTATTTTGATGTTGTTTAGTTTGTTTTGTTATAAATTGTTTGGTTTGTTATGTCATTATATGTTTTTTTGCAATTCTTTGGTTTGTTATGCCATTCTTTCTTTTGTTATATATTACGAAGTTATATCATTTATAACGTAGTGAATACAATTTAATGATTTCAGATACTGGGTTTGTTAATTTTGTCGAATTAATTTTCCTTGGGTAATTTATTTTGTAGATATATTCAAAATGTATAGATATTAAGCAACCTTTCTTAATAGATTCTGGAAATAATCCCTTCTTATGTAGGTCGAAGACTTGTTCCACTGCAAATGTTCAACATTGTGATTCGTCGACTAATATATTCCTATATGAACAATTACTAAGCATTTCCTAACTGACTAAACTTGTTACGTTAGCAATAGATGAACATTGAATTTGAAACAAGAAGTAAGTCAATGCAATTGGATTGTATTGGAATACATAATAATGTATGCGCGATTATTAATATCGCAGC
>JAGFPH010003613.1:73925-91756 GCA_018207615.1 Philaenus spumarius | reverse complement strand
TCTTCAATACACAATGCATTGCGTGCTTCGCACGCCATTCCACATATTGGGATTGTCTTCAATACACAAAGCATTGCGTGCTTCGCACGCCATTCCACATACTGGGATTGTCTTCAATACACAATGCATTGCGTGCTACGCACGCCAAACCTCGTATTAGGGGTATTTTCAACACACAAAGCATTGCGTGCTTCGCACGCCAGCCCCACGGTAGAATCCACCACATGGCTTTGAAACGGGTACTTCCATGGTATTTCACGTTTTGATCGATTTTGTGGGAACCAAGCGAGCTATAAGGTCGCGTAAAAAACAAAACGTGCAGAATAACATCCTACATTTTTTATATTTGTAGAAAAAACTCAAAAACTAATTTATTCTCGTAGGAAAAATCTTAAAAAAATAGTTACTTCTTGTCAAAAAACGTGCTTCCGGTTGTTGGATTTTTTTTGCTAACGAACTCGTCCGAGCGACGCGACGTAGACAACCAACATGTGTACCAAATTTGGACCAAATCGGACTTAAAATGCGGCCGCTAAGAGTGCGAACACATATATATGATGTTTATTGACACCCAAAAACGTGTTCTGCGGACCATGATCGGTGCTCATTTGGTACTCCCAACCTTGGGTCTTATAAGGGCCACTGTAATAGCTTATTTTTCTATGGAAATTCGCTAATAATCGGTTTTGCAGACGACGATAAATAATCACGTAATATACACGATAACATATAAACTCGACATATAACAGTCGACTGAATGAAAAGTAGGATGTATACGGACCCAAAACATATATTTACTATAACTTATGTGGTGTACTCAGCGAGTTTTATATTTCTTAAATGTGTGTTGTGTTTATTTGTTCGTTTGTGTACTGTGTGAAGTTTTGTGTTCATTGCAAGTGCGCAGCCTGATGATGGCTCTGTACAGATGAATCGGCCTTAGCTAAGTAACATTCAAAAATAATTATTTTAAACAGACCTATAAAAAAAGACAAAAAAAGAGATCACATCATTCTGTCATGAAATAGTACGATCCTGATGCACAAACTCATCCACCGAGTAAAAGGATCCAGACAATAGAAATTGTCTAAGAAAAGTCCTGTAGTTTGGTGAGTTTTGGTTGCTTTTAGAAAGCTAATTCACGAACTTTGCACCAGCTTGTGAGGGAAGTTTACTGTATAGGCCTAAATTTAACTTGTGCTGTCCAGCACGATACAAGCTTGCCTAGTGCTGTAGTAGTGTATATCCATATTTTGGTCACGATCACACTTGAATTAAAAAAAGCAACACTTCAACTATGTAAATACGCGGAAGTGTAAGTACTCAGAATTTCTTGAAATAATTTGTTTCAGCTTTGTTTTTTATTTAGCCCCGCAATAAGCCTCACGGCTCTTTTTTACGAGACAAACACACTTTTCATATTCTAAACTGATGAGTTTCCCCAAAGCAGAATTACATGGTTCAAATAACGAAACACCAGCCCATAATGAGCTGTTAAAAGTATCGATGTACCACAGAAAGGCTTCAAATTTCTCAGTACAAAATATAACTGAGCTAATTTAGGCACTAATACTGCTAATGTGGTCATTCCGGGTCAACTTGTCAACAATTAATTAGAAGCCCCGACTACAATCAATGCGCTATGCTTTCTACTGAGGCTGTTCAACCCGGCATCCTATACCAACACAGCAAACACAACAATGTTGTATGTACATATGCTGTCGTTATCTTTAACTTAGATAATATCCTTCATCCGATTGTTTTGACAGTTACACCATCCGATGGGGAATCAACTGGGCCACAAAGGTAAAGGTATTGAAATGTTTTGTCAAAATGTACGGTTTTTGAGTAATTTAGGTTTGAAATTTTCAAACAGCCGCCATTTTGAAACGCATGATTGGATATAATCGATTATTAGCGAATTTCCATAGGAAAAATGAGCTATTGCAGTGACCCTTATGATGAGACCAAAGGTCGGGAGAAGCAAATGAGCACCGTTCATGGTCCCTAGAACACGTTTTGAGGTGTCATTAAAATTCATATATATATGTGTTCGCACTCTAGCGGCCTCATTTTAAGTCCGATTTGGTCCAAATTTGGTACACGTGTTGGTTGTCTATGTAGCTCGGACGAGTTCGTTAGCCAAAAAATTCCAACAACCGGAAGTACGTTTTTTGACCGGAAGTAACAATTTTTTGAGATTTTTATTACGAAAATGAAATTTGTTTAGAGTGTTTTCTAAAAATATTAATGTAGGATGTTATTCTGCACATTTTGTTTTTTTACGCGACCTTATAGCTCGCTTGGTTCCCCCAAAATCGACCAAAACGTAAAATACCATAAAAGTACCCGGTTCGAATCCAAGTGGTGCAAACTCGCGAGGCCACTAGGAGGAAACAAATTCTACTAATATATTGCGTACACACGGACAGCTGTTCAACGCCTTCTTCAGTAGACCTATTTCCCAAATTGTTGGAAATTTGCTCAACTCACGTCAGCGGTCCAGCTGCGTGGTCGAATTATTTGTCTTAAGGTAGCTCATTGTTAGGTTAAATTTCATGCGAAGTTTGAACTCAATCCGTCGAACCGTTCTTTAAATATGAATTAAACAAAATGGCGGATATTTGGAAAACGAAGGGTTAATAATATGGGGTTTTTTCTTATTTTTAGTTATAGAATAAGCTTCCAAGGTATTTCCGCACAGTTCAAATTCACCATGTACAATTTATAATTTCTTATATTTATTTATAATTTCATAAAGATAGTATTGAAAGAATAAATTCGTTTCATTTCAGGTCGATTGGATTCGATGGGATAGCGGAACATTAATGTAAATGTTCACTTGTAGAAAAGGTACTTCAAAACAAACTGTTTAATAATTACTAAGCTGTGTTATTAGCGAATAAATAAACTTAATTTTGGAAATTCACTCAACTCCTATCAGCGGTTCAGCTAATTATTTGGTTACTAAAAACAACTGCCTGATGCAAAATACTAGTAGTTCTGTGAACAGTAGACCTCGCTCGTTGAAATAACAAGTGTGGTTTTGAGCTTAAGTTAAAAATAGTGTGCTAGTAAGGAAGTAAGCCAGTGAAACATTAATTTGCAATTTCTTTTCTTGAGCTTTAACTGCTAAAGATTTTCTTTTAGGGTGCATTGTGTTTTATTTAGGTTAATAAAGCGTAAGGTAGCTAAAAATATCGCGTTATTGAGATAAAAAACAGAATTAAATATTTACATACTTAAATAAATAAAACTTAACAATGTATTTACAGTTCCATATCATATTCCAATATTAGAAATAATGAAAACAAACGATGTTAAAGCGTCGTGATACTGATCTCAACCCATGTACCAACACTTTCCACGCTGTCCAACGGTCATTTTGTATGTCCTTTATCGCCGCGAGGTTTCATTTGTTTCATCCCATTTTGTAATTCAAGTAAAGCTAAGTCAAATACTTTTCGCAATAATAATTTACAAGTATATAGTTAAATTCTTTGATTTATTCTCTAAAAATTTTTATAATAATATGTCATTTTTGGGCAAAGGATACATTCCTAAATTACTATTCAAAATAGGCCTAGTTTTGTTAGCAGTCTTGTAGTAGGAACATTAAAACTAGTGTTTTTAAAATAAGAAATTTGAAATTGATAAATACTGCTATACAGTTCTATTTATAACTAAATTACGAAACTTTTTTACATTTATGTAAAAAATTACAAAAAATGTAAAAAAAATTTACTACTTTTTTATGTAGGCCTAAAGTTGAACTTTTTCCTTTCGTTAGAACATGCTTGTTTCTTGAGCTAATAACTTTGTTAATTTTACCGCAAACATTATTTTACTGGCATATATGAATTCGATGAACCTTTATCTACAAAAAAAAAACTACGGAACACTTTTGAATTAATTTAGAATAAACGTACAAAAACATGGTCAAAATGCAAAAACTTGGACGATTTTTAACAAATTTGAAGTTTACGGCCATTTTGTGAGCTTACCGTTAGAGATACGGAAAACAATCAAGAATACAATTTTGTTGAAAATGGAATTTGCTACTGGCAATTCGAATTTTTAAATTCGTCGTACGGTTAAGCCACGAACTGGCTTTGGAAAAAAGCTTAAACTGAGAGAAACGGTGAGGCCGCAATTTTTATTTTATTTAAGGGGTTAAAAATGAAAAATGGAAAAAACCGTATGTATACATTGCTCGGCCTAGGAATAAGGAACATTCATGCAAAAAATCATCACAATCGGTCAAGGCGTTTGGCCGTAATCGTCAGACAGACAGACACACAAACACACACAGACGAAATGCCGAACGTTCGAGCTAAAACGAGACCTCGCTTCGCTTGGTCAATTAATACAATAGATGCTAAAACGTAGGAACTGTGACAGAAGAACTGAACAACATGTTGAAACTAAAACTGTCCCATCGCTCCAACTACCCCATAGTCGCACATATCAGCCCTTTGAAAAACAACTACGTCAGCCTTCAATTCAACTACATTTATTTCTCGGAAGCTACGTTGTACACGTAACTCGACGTAAAATAGACGCAACCGTCTGTCTCCGGCGTAACAGCGTTGCCGCGCCGTCATTAATATTCCTGTAGCACTGTTTGTCCACGTCTCTGCTATGTTTCCTGGAATCGTCGCCATAAAACACGGCCAACTTTGACGGAGCTGAAATATTGGCGTCGGTTTCGCGATATAAAAACCGCGTCAAAATGTTCGTCACTTTATCCACCAGACTGATGCGTGTAATGTGAGTTCGTACAGTGCCTATAAAACTGTTGGAGCAATTTCTTAGAGTGTCAAACTACTTTCACCTGAGCAAGTTGAACGTACAAGATCATTTGCATATAAAATAGAGCAGTGGATCGTCGTAACAAACATAAACCGTTTGGATTTAAAAGTGTTTTCGTTTACAAGTACAGGGTGTCCCATAAGTAAAGTGCCAAACTTCGGGGAATAATTTTATGGGTCAAAATAAGAAACAAAGTTCATATAAACACAGACCTGAAAACGCTTAGTTTTCTAAATATCCGCCATTTTGTTTTTTGTACAACATAATTCTTGTCTAGAGAACCGTTCGACTGATTGAGTTCAAACCTGGTGTGACGTTTAACCTAACAATGGACATGTCTCAATAGAAAATAAGTGATTAAATCCAATCATGGGTTTCAAAATGGTTTCTGTTTGAAAATTTCAAACATAAATTACTCAAAAACCGTAATGTCAAAACACCTTATTTGCAGCCCTTTTGATTCCCTTTCGGATGGTGTAACTGTCAAAAGAATCGGATGAAGGTCAATAGCTAAGTTAAAGATAACGACAGCAAATGTACATACGATATTGCTGTGTTGACTGTGTTGGTGTAGTATGCAGGGTTGAACAGACCAATTATTGCACATAACTTAACTGTTATCCTTCATCCGATTGACTTGACAGTTACACCATCCGATAGGAAATCAAAAGGGGAACAAAAAAGGTACCGTGACAGTTTTTGTTAAAATGTACGGTTTTTGAGTAATTTAGGTTTGAAATTTTCAAACAGCCGCCATTTTGAAACGCATCATTTGATTTAATCGTTTATTTTTCCTGAGACGTATAATGTAAAAAATCCCATCAAATAATTGAGTTTAAAAAAAACAAGAAAATAGCCTATAACATTATTCAATTCGGTAATCTAATTACAAAGCCGACATTGCATATTAGCAACATAACCTATATCCACAAAGTGCTAACCTAAGTCAAATGAAACCAGACCATTTTGATAATTAAGCCTAAAGAGTAACGATCTCTACAACTCGGTCTAAACAACAGAAAATTATACACAACTTATCACAAACAAACCACTCGTATATTAATTCAAGATCAAAACAAACAAGTCCTGAAATTAACAAGATAGGCCTAAGTCGAAATCATAAACATTCAAGATTGTAGACGTTTTACACATAAATTAATCACACCACAGCGCAATCATAACTTCACATATCTTCATTTAATATCACTTCACCAAATTCCAAACTTAAGTTGAAAGCAAAACACCATTTATAAGTGAATATTGATTGCAACGGCAAATCTTTACGACAGCCATTTGCCGACCTCCGTATTAAAACATATGTGAGCTAACCATAGATTTCTATGTACTAAAGAGAATAATTAGACTGTAGATAACTATAAGATTTCACTAGTTTGTTACTATTTTATTTGTATGTAAAACATCTGTTAATCTCGATTGTAAGCATTGTAAAATATTGAATAAGAAGAAATAACTTAAAGTAAAGCTAAGGGCCGATGCATACAGAAATAATCCATCTTGTTCCAAAATACAAAATCAGCTGATATGTACAAACGCGATCAAAATCAACCTTAAACCATTTAAATAATGAATAAATAACAAACCAATTGAATTATAACAACAAATATATATGTGAGAAATAATTAGTGTAATCCCAAATTGCATATTATTCCAAAAAGAACAAAATACCAGCACTATATACTACAGCGGAAGAATTCAACCGCCTCAACAAACGATCTAATTACACACAAAAAAGATCCGTCCGCGAGAAAGCAAAAAAGGCAGCGCGTCTTTTTTAAAAGAAAATATGTTGTTGCATGGTAACTTGCAGACTGTAAAGAAGCCAAATTGTACTATGAGAAATTTGTAATTAATATTTGTGTAAATCAGTGAATAGAGTCAGTGAGAACAATACAGAGATTGGTATACTCTGCTAAATAACATTTAAACATTTATAAATTTGAAAGAACTATATGAGAGGTCTAGAACCAGCAATTTAATTATCATAGGAAAACTGACCCTTTTAAATATTTTTCAAAATTATGTAAATCTTAAATTTCAATTCATGTATGCGTTCAAAGTACATAATACAATCATTCCAGCACGAGTGCCTATCCCGAGATCTAATTAATTGCTAAAGCATATTTTATAAACCCAAATTGTTTTACAAAGACTGAGCTAAGCCTAGGGGCATTTAAATAAATATTTTGAGATTGTATAACTAATAATATTTGTATAATAAAAGACAATAAATGACCATTCAATGTGTTAATATAACATAATCTAGTTATTATTCAGTAATATTAGAACCTAGAGATTAATGACCTTTGATAAAAACTAAATTTATATATATTCAAAATTTAGAACCATTGACTTGAACTGAGTAGGGTCAATAGGCAAGAAGATCATATTTGAATAATTTTACAACATTTACATTATAAATAGCTCCATAACATGGGCTGTTAATATATCCTTATTTAACATTAAAAGGTTACATTATAGACGTATCATTGTTAGGTTAAACTTAATGCCAAGTTTTAACTCAATCAATCAAACCGTTATCTAGATGAGAATTATTTTGTACAAGAAACAAAATGGTGGATATCTAGAAAACGAAGCGTTTTCGCTTCTGTGTTTATATGAACTTTTTTTCTTATTTTGACCCATAAAACCATTCCCCGAAGTCAGGGGCGGATACAGGATTTCATTTTGGGAGGGGTCATAAGAAGTCGAAAACAAAATTACCAAGAATTTAACAACAACGGGTCTGGGGAATTAAAAAATATACATAAACTATATGAAATAGTTTTTTAATGCATTTCTAGGCCATAAATGCAAGAGCAAGAATGTCTTTCAGATTAAAGAATAAAGTAAACCATAATTATTGTAGAGTTAACAGGAACGGTACTAAAATCATAACTCCACAACACAACATTAAATCCACTTTGTTTTACTAAATTTGAAACAACGTAACACAAGCTCTCACTTATTGAAGTCATACAACTCCATACAGCGGCACGCTCCGTAAAACAATTTAGCTCAACCAATAAAGATTTTTATTTGCTATTGAATTTCATCAAGCGACATCCACAGTGGCTTTAAGGGTAGGACATAGGTGTATAACATACAAAAATTATCAGGCAATGAAATTTTTGCGCATTTTTTGTAAACAAAAATAAGAATAAATTTGGACTTTTTGGGGTTTTCGTTGATATTATACAAATTTATCCAACGTTGATCGTTGATGTTTATACTTCCAACGAAACATTTGTAGAGAATTAAAAAATCTACAAAATGGTTTTTGAAAACCTCGATAGGATCATTTCTCACCAAAAAAAGTCGGAAAACGCTTAAAAAGTACTATTTTTCAAAAGTTCATATCTTTTGGTAATTTACAATATTTAGAGCAGATCTTTTGGAAAATTATTGTTTAGTATGTATACTTCAGACAGGCGGAAGATGAAATTTGTCGCATTAATAGTTTTTGCACAATTGCAGTATAAACAATTTAGGCCATTATCTTGCATAATGCGGAGAAGAGAACGGCAGCCTGCGCGCATCAGGCTACTGTTTCCGTCACTACCGCCTTCTGGCTAATTTACCATCGGCGTCGGCCGCAAATTTACGCATTTCGCGCTATGTTCTAAAGCATTTTTATTATATTTTATCAACTTTATTAAAAAATCGCAGATAGACGAATTGTAGATTTTAATGTCTACTTTCAAAATCCGTTTGGTAAATTTAAAACGGGCCATTCAGGTTAATTGGGCGCATTATTCAAAATAATGGCCTGCATTGTTTATACTGCAATTGTGCAAAAACTATTAATGCGACAAATTTCATCTTCTTCCTGTTTGAAGAACACATGATAAACAATCATTTTCTGAAAAATCTGCTCTTAATATTGTAAATTAACAAAGATATAAACATTTTAAAAAATGATAGTTTTTAAGCGTTTTTCTGACTTTTATCATTGAAAAATGATCCATCCAGGGTCTATAAAAAACAATTTGTAGGTTGTTTTGGAAGTAACGTGATCCATTCATAATGTTTTATAATATTAACGAAAAACCCAAAAAGTCCTAATTTATTGTAATTTTTGTTTATACAAAATGCGCAAAAACTTACCTGATAGTTTTTGTTTTTTACATAGCCTACCTATGAGCTACCTTTAAAGTCGCTGTTGATTTCGCTTGCTGTTAAATTCAATAACAAAATTAGACTTCTTTTTGCTCTATTGGCTGGGCTAAATGCGCTAGGACAATCGGCGCAATGGTACATATTTCACAGACAAGACCTATAACTATATCCCATGACCAGTAAAACAGGGTGTCCTTATATCAAACGAAAATATAGAATTTACACTAAAATCAATATAAACATCAATGTACAATTATATCGATTTATACTAGATATATCGATTACAAAATATGCTTGCTCATTGGTTGAAAAACTGTCAAATCTTAAGGGTTTACAGAAAACTTAATATCCAAAAAATTATAAGTGTGACGATGATTGGAAGGCAGTGTTTACGAAAGTTCAAATCTTGACGAATCCAAAGGTGACCTTATTTATTTTATTTTCAAAATAAGCCTGTCTAACGATTATGAGCCTTATAGAAAAGTGAAAAGTTTTGTGTCTTTTCTTTCTGTTTCTCTTTTCAGACAACTACAATTACAAACGATGATTACATAATATGTAAATATACGTTTTATAACAAATTTGTAAATACAAAAACGTATGTTTAAAACATTTCCTTTCCCATCGTTTTTGTTTTATTGAGATTAAATGATTTATAGTGGGTGAAATATTCAACACAATCAGACGATACAATAATGCTGCCTACCACTTGCTCTGCGGTCTGAGACGACAGTGTAGTGTTTAAACAGTATAGTATTTGGCGCTTGTAGGGTTAAATAAAACTTATAAATCAAGCCTTAAAATTTGTTATAATGGGACCTCTATGACCCTCCCCCTGTATCCGCGCCTGCTCGAAGTTTTGCATTTTACTTATGGGACAACCTGTATATAAAAAAATAGTATATTTTTTCATCTCTAGTAAACGCCAAGCACATAAAAAAGCGATGAAGCAAAACAAAACAGAAAACACTTTAGATACAAGTTATGAACGATCGTACTTCACTAGAATCACGCGAACGCTTAGTTAGTTAAACGCAATTTAACCTATGCGCGACCGTGCTGCTATCAGTTGTAAAACAGCTGAACCTTTTGAAGTAACAGCTGTTGTAATTTTAAAGCACCAGCTGTTGTAATTTCAGCTGATCATTGAATCGGCGGACTTTTTGAGCAAGTATAACTATAATAAAGAGTCACTTTAAGGACGTACGTAAGGCCTGTAGAGTACTAGGCTATCAAATTTCTCTGTCAAAGATCTTAGATCAAATTCCTTTGATGCAATATTTGACAGTGTAAATAGGTAATCACTTTTATCAAAGTTGTCACACGTCAAATCTCTTGGTCAAAGATGTGATCAAAAATGTTTGACAAAGAAATTTGATAGCCTAATACAGGCCCAACGTATGCATTAAAAACATCAGTTTATTGATCAGTAATCCATTTTATAACCAGTGTGAATCATAGTGCATTATATTTGTAGTACACTGGGTGCCATTTTAAATGGGCCACCATTGGTATATTCAATTAAATAATAGCAATTTTCCAATATGGCTGCCGATATTTAAATTTCTTATAGAATACTCCATGGGAGCCCATACCCTTGGGAAGAGAGGGAAGCTGTTTCCACTAGCTCAAAGGTAAGGAAAATATGTATATTAACAATTGCAGTCAGGTTATTAAAAAATGGCTCTTTTGAGGAATTATTATAAAATCAGATTATAAAAATGAATAACAGTATAGTATAACAGCTGATTTCACCAATCATCTGCAATCGTAAAGAAAACCTAGCATAGATTATACTTTGGGGTTATGTTTACAACTTCAATTAGTAACATAAGTCTTGTGAAGTTGATTTTTTTAAATGTGAGTTAAAGAACTAATGCAGACTATAATCCGTCATAAGATTTCCTTTGAGGGTATAAAATGAAGTAATTACAACCTTTTATTAAAAAAATATATTCGTTTATACATACAGTATTTAAAGAAGAGATAATCATTCGATTTTAGCTTCGGAAACATTCGTATATCCTCGTATAACATATAAACGTATCCAATTATTAATTCCTTCATTATAATATTAATAACTTCTAAACCGTTTGATCTATCATTATGAAATAAAAAGCAATTAAAAGATTTTTTTTCTTTATCTATACTTATAAAAGCCAAATACCATTGACTCATTGACTCATCACAGTTTCTCCAAAACCACGAGGCCTACAAACATGAAATTTGGCACTAATACTGTTTATAGGCTCTAGACGCACACTAAGAAAGGGTTTCTGAAAATTCGAAATTTTAGGGGGGGTTTTGGGTGGTCAAAGTTACTAAATCATGATTTATCAAGACCTACCGAACGGATTGGAATGAAATTTGTTATGTAGCTTCCTCTAGGGCCATAGATGTTCGTTAAGAAAGGGTTTTAAAATATTCAAAATTTTAGGATGTTTGGGGGGGGGGTCAAAGTTACAAAATCACGATTTCTCTAAAACCATTGAACGGAATGTAATGAAATTTGGTATGTAGCTTCCCCTTTGGCCATAGGTGCTCGCTAAGAAAGGGTTTTAAAAAATTCTAAATTTTATGGGAGGTTTGGGGATTGGGGTGTCAAAGTTACTACAAAAAACCATCGAACGGATTGGAATGAACTTTGGTATGTAGCTTCCTCTAGGGCCCTAGGTACTCGCTAAGAAAGGGTTTTAAAAAATTCGAAATTTTAGGGGGTTTTTGGGGTCAAAGTTACTAAAAAGAAACACCGAACGGATTGGAATGACATTTATTATTTAGCTTCCTCTAGGGCCCTAGGTTCTCGCTAAGAAAGAGTTTAAAAAAAAATCGAAATTTTATGGGAGGGTTGGGGGGGGGGGGGGGTCAAAGTTACTAAAAATCCCCATAAGAAATACATAGTGTAATATATTTATTGATATAATACCTTTTTTGTTAATATATAACTTTGATTTGTCTATCCGTGCAAAGCCGGGTTTGGCCAGCTAGTTTAGATATATAATAATGTATATAAATAAAAAATGTTTACAAATAGGACTCTAGTTTTATAACCGTTATAATTGTACACATTTACTGAAGTAAAAATCCCCGTCTGCACAGTTAGGTAGGTCTAGATAAAGTCTGTTGTTTTTAAATAGTTTTTTTTTAAATTATGTATTTCTGATGTGTATCTAACTAATCAGCCTATGATTTTTCACGGGAGCTTACTAGTACTAGATATTTATTTGGGATTTTGGAATTTGCTAATTTTTTAAGGATATTTTGTTTTTTCAACGTTGCAAATTAACTGTTGTTTAACAAAATCATTCTGTTTATTAGTAGTTCTCGTTTTAAAGTTCTGTTTTCATTGTTTTTATGGTTGCATACTTTGTCAGGTTATTTGTATACATGGTTCTTAATCCGTGAGAAGATGATGATATTTATACTTGAATCAGCTGATAATGACCATCCTGATACGAACTTTATTCATCATGCATGACGAATTGGTAGTCTCATAATTCCTCTTTACTATGGTTTTGCAACATCAACAATAGAACGAGTTATTTGTTGGTCTTAAACAATGTGTTAAGAGCGTTGTCATTGGTTCAAAACGTCTGCTCACTAAAACACCTTCAGCTTGGTTAAGGCGTTTTAAAAACTTTTTAATTTTAATCGGTTGGTTCTATAACTAGAAGTTCTGTGGACAGTAGACCTCGCTCTTTGAAATAACACATTTGGTTTTGAGCTTAGGTTAAAAATAGTGTGCCAGTGAGGAAGTAAGCAGAAGGTTTAGCCAGTGAAACATTATTTTGCAATTCTCGCGATTCTGGGGCTTC
Source organism: Philaenus spumarius (assembly GCA_018207615.1). NCBI lineage: Eukaryota > Metazoa > Arthropoda > Insecta > Hemiptera > Aphrophoridae > Philaenus > Philaenus spumarius. Next base: position 78,992 of record JAGFPH010003613.1, on the reverse strand, counting down.
AATAGTTCTCATTATTTTTCTTTTCTTGAGCTTTAACTGCTAAAGATTTTCTTTTAGTGGGCATTGTGTTTTATTTAGGTTAAGGTAGATAAAAATATGGCGTTATTGAGGGAAAACATAGAATTAAATATTTACATACTTAAATAACTAAAACTTAACAATGTATTTACAGTTCCATATCATATTCCAATATTAGAAATAACAAACGATGTTAAAGCTTCGTGATAGTGATCTCAACCCGTGTACCAACACTTCCCACGCTGTCCAATGGTAATTTTTTGTATGTCCTTTATCGCCGCGAGGTTTCATTTGTTTTATCTCATTTTGTAATTCAAGCAAAGCTAAGTCAAACAATTTTAAGGAGTAATAATTTACAATACAAGTATAAAGTTCAATTCTTTGATTTATTCTCTTCACTTTCTTATAATAATATGTCATTTTGGGCAAAGGTTATAGTATTCCAAAATTACTATTCAAAATAGGCCTAGTTTTGTTAGCAGTCTTGCAGTGGGAACATAAAAACTGGTGTTTTCAAAATAAGAAATTTGAAATTGATAAATATTTTTATACATTTCTATTTAGAACTAAATTACGAAACTTTTTTACACTAATGAAAAAAATTAGAAAAAATGTTTTTTTAGAAAAACTTTTTATGTAGACCTAAAGTTGAACTTTTTCCTTTCGTTACTGAACATGCTTGTTTCTTGAGCTAATAACTTTGTTAATTTTACTTCAATCATTTTGTTTACTGGCATATATGAATTCTTTGAACCTTTATCTACAAAAAGCTATGGAACACTTTTGAATTGGTACAGAATAAACGTATGAAAACATGGTTAAAATACAAAAACTTTGACGATTTTTAACAAATTTAAAGTTATCATCCATCTTGTGAGCTTACCGTTAGAGATACGGAAAAAATCAAGAATACAATTTTGTTTAAAATCAAATTTGCAACTGGCAAAATCTTATTAGTTTTAAAATTCGACTTACGGTTAAGCCACAAACTGGCTTTGGAAAAACGCTTACACTGAGAGAAAAGGTGCTGCCGCCATTTTAATTTTATTTAAGAGGTTAAAAATGAAAAATGGAAAACCCTTATCCTTACATCGCTCGGCCTGGGAATAAGGAACATTCATGCAAAAAATCATCACAATCGGTCAAGGCGTTTGGCCGTAATCGTGAGACAGACAGAAAGACAGACAGACAGACAGGCAGGCAGACAGACTGGCAGACGCACAGACGAAATGCCGAACGGTCGAGCTAAAACGGAGACCTCGCTCGGTCAAAAAACCCCAAGATTATTGTAAAGCACAAAATTTTGATAAAATATACGATGTTCTTTATGAAATTTGAAAGTTGGCAGCCATATTTAAAAAATTCCGGCCATTTACAAACGTTTCAACTATATATTTTCAATGTGTCAAAAGCAATTATTATATTTTGAAACTTTAACTTTGAGTCCATTTATTTTGTCAAATGCCAACATGTCATCATTAAGCTGAAAGGGCTTCGTGCCTCAACGAAGGCCTTCAATAAAGCAATTAAGTCGGTGAATTCATTATCCCAGCTCTGGCGCGGAGATCTCGGAAAAACTCTAAACACTTTGTGTAGACTCATTTACATTAAACACGGACTGGCGCTAGGGACACCGAACGTAGCACAGCTGACGCCCGCAGCTTCAAGGCAAACTTGTCATAAAATCATCACAGACTGAAAAAAAATTCTATTAATGTAATCATTCTAAGGTTATGTACACGTACTTGTAACAGAGCGGGGCAAATTTTGTTCGCGTTGTAAAGCAGGGTACACGCTAGCGAACCAAACTCTGTGTTCGCCTGTGTGCACGGGACCGTACAACGTGTTTGCGTCGCAAATAGTGTTAGAAGTTCGCGGCGAACCCCGATCCACTCGGAGTCACGCACCCATATCAAAGGAACGTTCGCGGCGATGTTACGCTTAGTATGGACAGTTTTCATGTTGCGAGCAAGATCCATCCTTCACACGGTTTCAAACTGAGGCGTATTAGCCCTTAACATACAGAGAACATGGTCGAGCGTGCTCAAAAAAGGGGCTTCAAAATTCTTGCGAACATTCGCCGCGAACAAATTGGTGGAGTCCGGTTCACTAGTGCGTACCCAGCTTTAGATATTCGATGAAATGTTTCATCCCGTAACAGCATCTCGCGTCTCGATCCATCGGTTGTAGGTTTAGTCTTGGAACGTCAAAGGATACCTCATGCGATTGCTCGTCAATGACGACCCTCAGGGTGACGTTTTGGTGAGCATTTTAAAAAATCTTTAAATTTTCTCAAAGCAGAACTTTTTTTATGTAGGTGTTTTATGCCGCCTGACGCTTGGCTGCAAAACAACAAGTGCTTTAAAGAATGCGACTGCAAGAGCGACGGATGGCAGTGTGTATAGATCGTTTTGCAACCTGACGACAACGCAAAACGCTTGCAAGACCTGCAACCTGGGGCAAACGCGAGCATAATGTTTCTCATACTACTTAAGCTGGTAAGTAAAATTATGTGAAAGTATAAACTTGCTGCCTACTGTGTAAAAACTTCCTGCCATTCAAGCAAAAGCTTTTGCTTCACCAATAACCCCTCCCACTCAACCCCGAGCCAAGTTACTCTGTCCTAATCAATCACAATTTCAGTAAAAATATAAGAATATACAATAATTTGTTTGCATTACTCAAAGATAGCTCACCACACTCCAGTTTCTTAAGGGGTTTGATGCAGGTTACATATGAGCTCACCACGCTACCGTTTCTAAACGGGGTTGATGAAGGTCTCAGAGAAACTCACCATGGGAATGGGAATACCTGAGGGTGACTAAGAGTCTCAGAGGGTAAGCTCACTGCGTTCCCGTTTCTGAAGAGGGTTGGTGGAGGTCTCAGTTTGAGCTCAACACGCTCCCGTACCTGAGGGGATTAAGGAAGGTCCCAAAGAGTGCTCAGTACTCAACATGCTCCTGTAACTAAAGGGGTTTGAGGGAGGTCATAGAGGTAGCTCATCACGCAATTATTTCTAAACGACGTTGATGAAGGTCTCAGAGAAACTCACCATGGAAATGGGAATACCTGAGGGTGACTAAGGGTCTCAGAGGGTAAGCTCACTGCGTTCCCGTTTCTGAAGAGGGTTGGTGGAGGTCTCAGTTTGAGCTCAACACGCTCCCGTACCTGAGGGGATTAAGGAAGGTCTCAAAGGGTGCTGAATACTCAACATGCTCCTGTAACTAAAGGGGTCTGAGGGAGGTCAGCTCATCACGCAATTATTTCTAAACGGCGTTGATGTAGGTCTCAGAGGGAACCCGCTACGCTACCATATTTTGAGGAGGGTTAAAGGAGGTCTCAGAGGGAGCCCACCATGCTACCATTCCAGAGGGCTGCTAAGGAAGTTTCAAAGGGAGCTCACAACTCTATCGATTCTGCAGTGGGTTGATAGAGGTTTCAAAGCATGCTCAACAAGTATCTGAAGGCGGCCGTGAGAGGTCTCAAAGGAGCTCACCACGCTCTCTTTCCTGAAGAAAGTTGAAGGAGGTCTCAGATCCGCTACCTCTTGTTTCTGAAGAGAGTTAATGGAGGTCTCAGTCGGTGTTCACCTTACTCCCGTACCGAGAAGAGGTTACAGCTTGTTGGATGACCGCCTGGGAAAGACTGACTACTGCAGCTGACTATTGTTCCTTCTATAACATCAGTTTGACCTGTACTAATTATTAACTCTTATTAGCGAATTCCCATAGGAAAAATGAGCTATTGCAGTAGCCTTTATGGTAAGACCCAAGGTCGGTAGTAGCAAATGAGCACCGATCATGGTCCAAAGAACACGTTTTGGGGTGTCATTAAAAATAATATATATATGTGTTCGCACTCTAGCGGCCGCATTTTAAGTCCGATTTGGTTCAAATTTGGTACACATGTTGGTTGTCTACGTCGCTCGGACGAGTTCGTTAGCCAAAAAAATCCAACGATCGGAAGAACGTTTTTTTACCGCAATTAACTAGTTTTTGAGATTTTTCCTAGGAGAATGAATTTGTTTTTGAGTTTGTTCTACAAATACAAATGTAGGATGTTATTCTGCACATTTTTTTACGCGACCTTATAGCTCGCTTAGTTTCCCCAAAATCGATCAAAAACCGTAGAAGTACCCGGTTCAAAGCCATGTGGTGGATTCTACCGTGGGGCCGGCGTGCGAAGCACGCAATGCAATGTGTATCGAAGGTACTCCTAATATGGGGGTTGGCGTGCGAAGCACGCAATGCTTTGTGTGTTGGAGATACTCCCAATATGGGGAATGGCGAGCGAACCATTTTGCAGCTACTCAGCACCGTCGTGAATAGACCTATTTCCCAAATTGTTGGTTGAAACTGTAAAACATAGGCCTATAAACTTGGTTTTTAAAATTTGCTCAACTCACGTCAGCGGTTCAGCTACGTTGTCGAATTATTATAAGTTCTTATCTTATCTTTTTAAATCAATTTGTTTAGGCTTTAAGGTTTCTAGTATATCTTTAATTCTTTAAAATAAACTACGTTTTATTCATTAACAAATGCACTCCTTGTAACAAAATGTCTGTTACAACTAACTAAAACTGAATCGCTGCAGTGTAGCATGGCGTTGTTCATTAATTTACTTGTGTGAGCATTGCAATGCTCTGAGCGCATTCCACCAAAAGCAAAATTTTGCGATACAGTACGACGCAATTTTAGAATACATGTACCGGGATAAGAAAAATGAAAATACTCTTCTAAAATGTGATAAAATTATAATAAATTTTTCTTGAAGAATAAAAGTGCATACGTACGCAGTGTTTATAAACTGCTTCAAAAACCCGTGTTGGAGTTTGATGGAGGGTGTGCTCCAATAAAAGAGAAAGCAATCGGCGGCCCCAACGCTTCACCCTATAGCCGTATCTATAGTTCATTTCACCTCAGCGTGAGGCAAAACCAAATGACCGTAATAAAACCCTTACCCTTAGGCCTATTGTGCGACATCGGGGATGGGCACTTGTCGACTGCCTTTGTATTAGAGTTATTGCTGTTTGTCCCAGTGTCATTATGC
>JAGFPH010003613.1:16800-40395 GCA_018207615.1 Philaenus spumarius | reverse complement strand
AATTTACTTTAAACAACAAGCAATGCCTTTGCGTGTATTCGAAAAGTGCTTAGGCCTTACCCTGTACCTATCAATGAGTCGCGTTATTTATTTAGGCCTACTTCATTCATTGCAGCGTACTCTGTTCTCTCTCCCCACTGCCTGACCTTGATCTTGTTTCCGCTCAGCTGTTTTCAAACATCCCCTCCTGGTCTAAGTTCACACAGCTGATTTTCAATTAGGCCTACTTTCTCTTTGAACCTAATGTGTTTCCTACTTAATTTGGTCTTATTTACATCAGAAGTATCAGTGTTTTTAAATCTAACTTTCGATATTTTTCCACGCATATTTAACGGTAGATTTTGGTTACGTGTTTCTGCTCCTCCTACAGATATTAATTGTTTATGAGTTGATTTATTGTTTTTATATTTTTTATTATTTTTATTATTCATCGAGTGGTCGGAAAAATTGCAGTGTAGTGTAGTGCTTGACTTCGCCTTATTTGGATTACAACGTTTACTAGAATATACACAGTTATGGATACATTGGTTGCGCCGCGACGCTTTGTTGGTACTTGGAATCTTTTCACCATTATACCTAACACTAATTGGAACATTAACCCTTTTTAATGCCCTATCACGCGGAATCTCGTCCTTGGCTTCTTTTGATAGCATCTTCGGTACGATATTTTGTTTGGCTTTTTGCCCCTTCCTTCGTTGAACTGACACCTCCCTCGATATCATCTTATTCAACCTCTCTTCGTTTTGTATCCTAACCTTATTGTTTTTCCTAGCTGTTGTCTCCGGCTTCCTGTCTTGACTGCTGCCGCACTCCCCTTCCATTTCATCATTAATGCCTGTCTCGCCTACTTCCGGTCCATTAACAATTTCAGCTTTGTTTACTAACTCTTTCATACTATTTTGATTAATATTTACTTTATTTGTTTTGAGTGTAGTATTCGTTGCCTCGATTTCGTCGGATTTAATTTCCTCCGATTTAATTAAATTGCTCTTTTTATTGGTTTTATAGTATCGGGAATTAATATTAAAACATTTTCCTTTCAACCGTGTTATTGCAACTTTTTTATCAATAAACGGGATTTTAACATTTTCCTGACCTATTTTGAACATTGCAAATTTTTCTTGCATGTTTATTTTTGCCTGTAAACTATATAAAAGGTCACATCCCCTAATTATCCTAGATTTTAGACCTTTTACTACCAAAAATTGTAAATCTACGCTTTTGTCAACCAGTTTAACTTCGATTAGGACTTGCTTGCTGATTTTTTGCACCTTTCCTTTTAATGCACCAATTATCTCCAAACACGCTACCGGTAATTCTAAGATTTTGACATCTTCCACCTTCAATTGCTCGAGGTAATCTTGCTGGATAACGCTTACTTCGGCTCCGGTGTCAATTTCCATGTAACTAGCATTCGTTCCAAGTTCTACTGGAATCGCGGGTATTTCTTCTAACGGTTTTTCTTCTATAACTGGTTCATCTCTATTATCTAACAAGTCTTCCCTAATATTTACATTCAAACTACCTAACTGTTTAGGCTGACGTTCGCGCTCCTTTTCGACGATTTTTTCGCCTACTTCAGGTTCGATTCTACTACAAGGAGTAACTTTTTTATTTCCTAACTTTTCGGTGTTTACACGCGTATTTACTTTTTTAATATTATTTCTTTGTTTTTTTGTTTTTTCATCGGCCCTGTCATTCCGAAAAAATCCATCCTTTGCCAGAACCTCATTTCTTAGTTTTTCGGCTTCTGGTTAGGATTTGAGTTGGAAGGACGTGGTTTATTGGAGTTTGGGTGATTAGAGTTACTTGGGTTTTGAGCATAGGATCTGTGGATTGGTGGGTTATTCCGAGGTGTGAAATTTTGCCTGTTTTCCGTTTCCTGAGCGTCCTGGGGTCTACTTCGCCGATTTTCCTCAATCATGTCTACATTATTTAAGAACTCGATCGCGTCTTGAATGGTTTCGCTAGGTTTACCTATGCTGGCTAATCTTATTTGCTCGCTGAAATGTTGCATCACCGTGAATACAAGGAAACTTTCAGGTAGGGGGGGTTCTAAATCTCGCGCTTTGTTTACTACCATACAGAAATACTCGGTTCTGCTAGCGTTTCCCCTTTCTACATACCTATTATTTTCTATATAATTCCTGACCGCTTTTTGTTTTTGGAGCGACCAGTAATTACTCAAAAAAGCCTCCCTAAATTCGGCATACTTCATCTCTTCGCGATCCGTTATATTATACCATTCGAGTGCGTATCCCTTTAGATGGCGTCTTATGAATTTTATTTTCTCCCTATCTTCTAAATAAGGATTCAACTCGTCCATTAACCCTTCTATTTCTCTTAAAAATTGTTTCGGCCTCTCTTTACTATTTCCCCAAAATTCAATTTTATTTGTCTCGCTGTCAAACCGCGGCATTACAATTCCTACATTCCTACTCCCACTTCCCTGGCTTATCACGTTTCCTATTATCTTTTCAACGCTCTGCACCCGACTTTCCATTGTCCGGAACCCTTTGTCTACGTTGTCTTTTATGGTGGTTGTGGTTTCCTCCAGAAAATGGATAGCGCCTTCAATTTCCCTAATCTTCTCTTCTCCCTTGGTGTGTTGTTCCTTACACCTCACGCTTTCTTCCTCCAGGCTTCGTTCCAGGTCTCCCAGCTTTCCAGAAATAACTTTGTATAATTCTTTCTGCTCCTTCTCTCGCTGTAGCCTTTCTGCTGCCTTTTCTTCCCGGATTTTTTCATCCTTGAGCCGTCTTCTTTCCTCTTTCCTTTCCCACTCTTCTTGTTTTTCTTTCCGCCTGGCCTCCAGTTCTTCTAATTTTTCCTTCCGCCTACGTTCCTCTTCTTCCTTTTCCTTCTTCGCCCTGGCCTCCTCTTCTTCCTTTTTTTCCTTCCGCCTGGCCTCCAGTTCTTCTTTATCTTTCTTCGCCCTTTCTTCCTTATCCTTTTTGTATTGTTCGAAGAACTCTTTCATCGCCTTATCCGCCATATTAATTTTTTGCTTGTTTAAGATTTGTTTTAATTTTATTTAATTGTTCTAATTGTTTAAATTCTTTAATTTTGTTTTTATCTGTCGCGTCGGAAAACTCCCAATTATTTTTAATTAATTTTACACCTATTTTTTTTAGGCCTACGCCCCCCAAGCTTCCGATTTTACCGCGACAAATTTATTATACTGGTTAATTATTATTAGTTGTTTAATTTTCACTCCCCCTCTGAACCTTAATACGACACGAAACCGGGAAATATTTCAGACACGGGAAATAGCAGTAGTATGGCTTAATATTAAACACAATTCTAAAGCTAACATACACAGTTTTAAGCACAAATAATTTTACGTTAGTTCTTTGACCTATTTTTACTTTTGGTTAACTTTTTAACCACAAGTGAAATCGGCCAACACCGAAGGGCGCCAATTCTACAACGAATATTCTTTTCTAGAGGAATTAAGTTGTAGAATAATTTGTTTTGGCCACAACTGCAACGCGTCGTTTTTCACGCTGGCAGCGCCAATTCTACAACGAACAACCTTAGTTTTGAATAATTGTGAATTCTTCGTTGGAGAATAAGTTATTTCCACCTACTGGAAGTCTTATAGGCAATCTCACTTTGTTTGGCCTAGGTGAAATAACTATGTGTCGAATATTCAGTTCACTGACTATTCTGACAAAAAACTTTACTTTATACTTCCAGTAATTTATTTTTAATTTTAGCTCAGTAAGAACACAAGTTAATATTTTTACTTTTTGTAAACCTCTGAAGAGTGAGTACACTGGAACTAACCTTGTAAATTGCTTATTTGTGCTTGCAATTATTTTATGAAATTTCACTTTATCAATTCTTAATCTAAACTTCATAAACTATTGGGATATTTGAATACTAGGTGTTTTTGTAAATAATAACCTTTTATAAAACAAAATAAAATTTTAATAATTTCCTTTTTCTAATTTTAAACATAAAACAAAATTCTCGTATTTAATATTTTCCAAATACAACCAAATAATAACTTTCTTCTCAAATAAAATGATAACTTTTTAAAACTATAAGGCAGAACTAATCTCTTAATTTATTATAGTTTATTTTAATATTTTATTACTCAATTGAATTTAATTTATACTTTAATGAAAATTTGAATTTACGATTTAATGAATTTACTTCTTTAATTAATTACAAATATTTCTTAATCTAACATCCTAAGTAACCCAGTATTTAAAATAAATTTATTTGAATTTACTTCAGGCAATTTAATGGGGACTAACGTATTTTACGCTTCTACCGACCTTTTCACACTTGTCCAGGCGTCGCGACGTTGGTGGTTACATCCGCGAACGCTGTCTAGCGATGACAAGCTACAGATGTTCTGGTGCTGATAGAGTTGTCTCGTGAGTGAAGGTGGTGTCCTGTAGGGTTGTCTGGATGTATGATGGATGTCTTCTTAAAGATGGATGTGGTGATGCCGTGTCTGCAATCCCGGTTCGTCTATTCCCTCGTAGCTACAGTTGCATGTCCTGGTGGCTGCCTGGTGGTGTCCTGGAGTCCTGTCTGGAAGCTATACGAATCACTCCATGTATCAGCTGTCCTGTAGGCTATGTTTTTCTTCCAGAAAATCCCAAGTTAGGCCAACTTGTATAGACTAAGTTGCCACTGAAGTTCTTGTAGAGTTAATGCGGTGTCTATTGCTGCATCCCAGATGATAACCGCAATGCCGTATCTTCTTACTTGTTACAAAAATTTAAAGTTTAACGAAGAAAATACTCAGCTTCTAGCACGCTAAAGTATTTTATAAAAAACAAGTATCTGCTCGCGATGCGTTACATTACATCGAAAAAGTAATAAGGCTCGCGATGCGTGATGTTACATCGACAAATAATAATCCTCCATGCGCGATGCGTTATGTTACATCGAAAAAATAATGAGGCTCCATGCGCGATGCGTTACTTTACATCGACAAAATAATAATCCTCGATGCGTGATGTTACATCGAAAAAATAATAAGGCCCCCGTGCGCGATGCGTTATGTTACATCGCAGAAATAATAATCCTCTGCGCGATGCGTTATATTACATCGCAGAAATAATCAGGCCCCCGAGTTTCCCCGAGCAATCGTTTATATAAGGTTTTTCGGCACTATTTCATTGCCAACCTAAGCTTTCTACCACTGTATTTCCATAATGCTTTAAAATCCATTTTTTCGCCAATTTCAAACTACTAGTCTACGTAACTTTTCATCCTGAATTTTATTATAATTTTTTCATAATTTTGTAACATGATTTAGCCTTTGTTTTAATTAAGTTTCTATTGTTTCTTTGAGTACGCCCCTTTTCGTAAGCTGGTCACCCTGTTCTCCTTCCATCAATCTTGTCTTTGGACCTCCCCTCTACTGTCTTGCGTTCTTATCTGGCTTCCCTCAGTTTTGTGCTATGGAAATCCTTTTTCCATGTAACTCTTCCAGGGTTTATCCGATTTTCCTGAAACTGACATCATTTTCCTCAGCTCGTTGTTACCTTTCCACACGAACTCGAGTGACGTTCGTACGACTCCTGGTTCGCGTACACGACCCGCGCGCGTTTTTCCGCGGCGATTTTTCCCGGAAAAGTCTTAATTTTACACTTCTTTCGGTTTTTCTTTTTCTACTTTTCTTGTCCATTGGTTTTCATTTACTAGCCGGATTTTCATCTCATTTCTGCTTCTGGTTGTCTTGCTGTGAGGTTAGGGACTTCAACGATTTTTCACAAACTAGGGTTTTACTTTACTCCCGAAACATATTTCAAATACTGGATTATTTTTACATAACTACTTCGTTTGCATACTATTTACCATTTTGAATTATTAAAAGTTTGAGTTTAAATTTTTAATTAGCTGTAAAGGTGCAAATTCTCTCACCTTTTTCCTTTTATAAATTTTCTAGTTTTTCTTTTACATTATAAATTACATTTATCAACACTAAAACTTGTTTTAGTTAGAATTTAAAAAACTTTATTTTTAACCTACTTTTTTATCCTTTAAACTTTATGAATTACCATTAACTTTTTTATATGACAAAATTTCGCTAAAACTTATTTCACCTTTATTTTAGGCCTTTTTAAGAAAAGCCTAAAAAACCTTTTCTTTTTTAAATTAGAGGAATTTTGAAAATTTTCTCATTCTTTGAAAGCTCGTATCTTACGTAACTTTATGATTTTTTAATATCTAATCTTGCAGTAAATACACCCGCGGTTAGCGTAATGCATTTCCCGAAGATTTTTATTTTTTATTCAAATCTTGGATTTTGGCTTCCCGTAGGAATCTTTTAAGTAATTTTTATAAGTTCCCAATCCTTTTCAGACAGGCAGGGTCCAAAAGTTTAATTCTACCCGATAACAGACCGCCCGCGTATACATGCTGATCTCGTGACCTACATTTGGCTTTAACTCCCGGCAAGTCCATATTATTCAAACTTACAAAATTAATTGCAAATTTAAACTCAAGACCTACAACGAGTTTTGTCCGTTGTAATACATAACAACATGTGATTCCAAATATACTCTTTCGTAATTCAATCCCCAGCAAAGAAAAACAATGAAACCTTTCCATAACTCTCCTCGAAGAAATAACACCGGTTATTAATTAAAACTTGCGCCATAAATCCCCCTCCCCCGGAGGGGTGGGAAAAGTAGGGCGGGGGTGTAAAGTCGACAGTCCGTAATTTTAAACAACGCAACAGCTGCGATTATTTCAGTCCGGGTATAAAACCCAAGCGCACCTTTCAAAATTTATGAACGATATAAAAACGATAAAACTGCAATTTAGATTGAACTACGAACTTTGTTTCTAAATCTTCGAATTTACGTTAGCACTGGTCGAGTCCGGTAGGGATGATTAGAAACTAATAAAATGTACGGAAATCCGGGTTTAGCTTTGAGGAAACAAAATGTAGAGACTCATTTTGTATTACAAATTCTTAACTATGTAAAACTGTGGAGGTTTACACACGTATAAAAACTGTTTGAAAATATCTTACAGTATATGATACGCCAATTTGTACTGAACTATTCATTGTAGGAAATAATTTGATTATCACTTTTTGTATACTTACAGCTCTCAGTCCTTTATTTTTATTTTTTATTTGCTGGTTACGTACGTTTCGCATCTTTTATTCAGGCATTATCAAACCTATATTTTATAAATTTTTTTTACATTCGTTGATGCACGTCAAGTTTATAAAATGAAACACTTAGACGAAAACATTCACAAACAACATGTAACACACAACACAACACAACACGTACTAGGGACATTTAAATTTGATTTATAATTTACGCGAGCTGAAATTACGTGTGTCCGCGGTCGTTTTTTGCAGGCTGCTCAAATTATAGTAAAATTAACCAGTTCAGTAAGGCAACCAGAAATAATGAATAACTTTTGGAACGAAGTTCTTTAACGCGGGTTGCGGTAGCAGTTAACAAAATAGAAAATGTAACGCGTAACGAAAAAAGTGTTATCAATTGGTTGCTATGGCAATGAGAAATATAAAATACAAGTAACGAAAAAGCGTTATTAAATTGGTTGCTATGGAAATTACAAATAGAAAATACGCGTAACGAAAAAGCGTTATCAAATTGGTTGCTATGGCAATGAATGTAAATACATTCAAGAAACATGCGTTTTGGTTCATCAATTTAAATTAAGATACGATCGTCCCCGTCCGGCGTAGTTCAGATATTATAGTCAAGCGCTGAAATACATTCAATAAACACATAATGTTGGTTCATCAGTCTAGGAATAACCTAAAATTATTCCGTGTATATTTAATTTATTTTACCTGCCTTAACTTCAATACACATACAATAGTTTTAGCTTGAACCTAGAAAGTAATTTTAAGTCTAGGATTAACCTAAAATTATGTATTTATGTTGCCATTGACAGGTAAAGTAAATTAAACACACGCACAATAATTTTAGGTTATGCATAGACTGATGAACCAACATTTTATGTTTATTGAATGTATTTACAATGAATGGACATTTAACTTTGCACTTCTGCACACATTAACTTTTTTTTATAAATCTATGTAAACAAAAAATTATAACCCGGAATTTGCCTCACTTAGTCTACACATGTAACTTACAGTATACGAAATTTATATTTAGTTATGGCCAAGTAGGCATAAACACTTTACTTTTCAGATTTTGTAGCCCATACAAGACCCATTCATAAACTCTTATCGCCAAGTTTACGCCTTACCTAATTAAAGAAGCCGCAGTAAATCATAGCTACTGTCTGTATTCAAAAGATAAACATCCCATCGTGAAGGTTATGTAATCAGCTGAGAACCGGCCATCTGCTCAGCTGGCGGTTACACAGTTCCAGTAGTGTACGATACTGCCATGGCGTCACAGCTGATCAGGTCGCTCCACGCGGCTGCAAAGAAAATCAATCTCAACGGAATATTTGTACCTATAACCACGCCGTTTGATGTTCAGGAGAACATAGCTTACGACAAACTTAAGGATAACCTTTCCCGCTATGAAAAAATACCATTTACAGGTGAGTTTAGCTCTAGATTCGGATTAAGTTTTAGGTTATGTAACTGTGAATATTTGGAGTGATTATAACTTATCCCCACGCTGTTAAGTACTGTACAATCCTTTCTAAAAACATCGTTGTATACGTAAAATATACATATTTTTTTTAAAACGTTGTACTGAACAAAGTAATTGCTCAATATTAACCAACCTCGGTAAACATATACTATAGGTAATTGTATGTATTGTATATTTTTTTAAAGAAATTCGTGGAACGCTTCTTTGAGAAGAAAATTAGCTTTGAATATGCGTCGAAAGTTGCGCGTAATGAAATACCCTTTTTAAGGACTTGTACAGATCGAAGTAAATTCTCAATATTAACCAACCTCAGTAAACAATAACATATACTATAGGTAATTGTACGTATTATATAATTTTGAAAAGAAAATTTTCGGTAGTAGTTTACATAATGTTTGTGATGGTTTTGTGGTTATGTAATAGTTTAATTTCATAGTTGAATTTAATTATCAATCATTGTTTTTTTTTTTACTTTCTCACTATACTATAGTAAATAATATAGTAAATAATAAACTATATAAATTTTTAAAAACAACTCCCTTTTGGGCCCAAAAAATCTGTTATTATTTTTTTTATAAAAAAACGGCTCTAACGATTTTGATCAAATTTTGCTCATTTGTAGCCCTTATTGTACCCTACCATATGCAGGAAACCGTATCTTTCTAAAAATGCTTGTTTAGCTAATAATAATAATAATAATAACTGATTTTTGGGTTTTTTGGCCAAAAGGGGATTGTTTTTCAAAATTTTTCAAAAACTTTTTCATGCACCTATACAGGCCTAATAGACGTGTTTTGTGCCGATTTGTTTGAATTCGATCGAATAGTTTTCTCTCTAGCTAATAATAATAATAATAATATTTAGTTAATCTCCTACTTTAATATCACCTCTCCTAACCCACCTACACTTATGAAGTCACAATGAATGAGTCTGTTTAATAATTTAAATATGTTTGTGAGGAAGTATGTGCCAGTTCCTGGTACCGTTTATTTAGTTAGTTTAGCGTTTAGACTTATCAATTTGGATTGAACTGACTTCAAGCAAACTGAAAATACGGGATTTTTTAGCGGGTGAAATTTTTTGAGTAGTTTTATTCTTACGAGGCTGAAAAATCGACACTTTAAATCGGTGAAACTGGAAACCGGCGATCTAAAAAAGCTACGCAATTTAAAGATTTTTAAAAACTATTTTTGGACAGTTTTTTTTATTCAATTATTAGACATCATTAAGAAATATTATATTATGTAACATATTCCGCGTAACATTTCCATCTTCAGTAAATTTTATTTATAATATTATTTGAATAAATCAGAAATACAAATAAATGCTTTAAATTATACAAAATAATAGAACCTTTTAGACCGACAAAAGAAAGATAATTCTTTTATCCTGGCTAACTTTGGGACGTTAGAAACTATTTTTTAGCCTACCCAAAACAATAGGCTTACAAAATAATAATAATAGGCCCCTATTGCCTATTTAACAATAGTAGGCCTGTTAAAAATTTCAAAGGTTTTAATTATTACAACTTTTTCATTAAAAGTATAGCCGCGTTTCATCCAATACAGTGTATAAAAAAGTTCGCCCCCCCCCTTTAACTTTTTTACTTGTTAAAACAAACAAATATCTTTTGGGAAACGATACTAACTTAACTAAAAAATTTTAAATGAGAAGTATGGTCATGTAATATTTTATTTTAAAGGTCTATTTAAAACTAGGAAAATGACATAAAGACAATAAAAATCGGATCACCCAAAACAAAATGGCGGCCCTAAACGGGTAGAAATAAATCGACATAAAGTTGCTAATATCTCAAAAAGGAAGAGTTTTTAGAAAACATTTCAAGAGACAAAAATGTTTATTTCAAAGTGCTTGACAAAAATAGTGGGTCCCATATCCATTTCGTAAATTTTAATTTTACTCTATCTTAGAAAATTTAGAAAAAAATCAAATTTACGAAATCGATTTGGAAGCAATTTCTTAGGTCCAGCACTTTGAAATGAACATTTTTTGTCTCTCAAAATGTTTTCTAAAAATTTTTCCTTTTCGATGTATTAGCGATTTTATGTCGATTTATTTCAACACGTTTAGGGCAGCCATTTTGTTTTTAGATGTCCGATTTTTATTTTCTTTATGTCATTTTTCTAGTTTTAAATAGACTTTTAAAATGAGGCATCACATGACCTTACTTCCCATTTAAAAATTTTGAGTTGCCCCCGAAATCCCCCATTTTTGGAGGACACTCAAAATTTCCGATAACGTCAAAAGATACTTTGTAATAGGTTAGTATCGTTCCCCAAAAGATATTTGTTTGTTTTAACAAGCAAAAAAATTAAAGGGGGGGGGGGACTTTTTTACACACAGTATAATTGAAAAACCCAACAAGTGCAACTTTTTACAGTTTGGGGAGTCATTAAAAATCTTATATATATACGTATATATGTGTTGGCACTCTAGCGGACGCATTTTAAGTCCGATTTGGTTCAAACTTGGTACACATGTTAGTTGTCTACGTCGCTCGGACGAGTTCGTAAAAAATACAACAATAGGTAGCACGTTTTTTGTAACGTTTTGTAACTATTTGTTTAGATTTTTCCTACGAGAATGAATCTGTTTTTGCGTTTTTTCTACAAATATAAACGTAGGAAGTTATTCCGTACATTTTGTTTTTTTACGGGACCTTACAACTCGCTTGGTTCCCCCAAAATCGATCAAAACGTAAAATACCATAGAATTACCCGGTTCAAAGCCATGTGGTGGATTCTACCGTGGGGTTGGCGTGCGAAGCACGCAATGCATTTTGTATTGAAGATACTCCCAAAATTAGAAAAGGCGTGCGAAGCACGCAATGTTTTTTGTATTTATGATACTCCCAATATGCGGAATGGCGTGCGAACCATTTTGCAGCTATTCAGCACCGTCGTGAATAGACCTATTTTCCAAATTGATGGTTGAAACCCTAAAACATAGGCCTATAAACTTAATTTTGGAAATTTGCTCAACTCACGTCAGCGGTTTAGCTGTGTGGTCGAATTATTTTCATCCACAAATAAACTATCCCTCAAGTCGTAACACAATCGGTTTGCATCGACCGATCTAGTAAAGCAACGTGACACATCGACTTCAATACAAGTTGATTGTTGAACAGCTGATGTCGTAACCTTGAAATGGTCCAATATGTTGACGACTGTATTTTTAATCTGAAAGTATAATAAATCTTTTGACTTGCTCTCAATGATCGAACAATCGCAATAGGATAAGAAACTAGGCTTAATATGCGTTATCGCTTATCTGCAGTTTAATTAAAAATATCCGGAGTTAAAAATAAATTATGTACAGGGTGTGTAGAAAGTATTGTTCCAAATTTCACCAGGCTATTCTATAGGGGAAAATAAGACAACAAATTTCAATAAACGTAGGTCCGGAAATGCTTAGTTTTCGAATTATCCGCCATTTTGTTTTTGTTTTACTAAACACTTAATATCTTTGGAAATAGAAAAGATATTGACTTCAAATTTTGTGTACATATTTGTTACTTAACCTTTTGCCCTTCTAAGAGAAAACTGAAACTGTTTTTGTATCCTTCAAAAATGGCGGCAGTTTAACATTTTTAGTGTCAAATATACGAAAAAATTGTTGTTTCTAATAGCATAACGAACGGGTTTTTTTATTTCCCCCCTAGCTCAAAAGGTAACGAATTATAGGGCAAAACTCGAAACATAATTTCTTGGTATTGTCTATAACAACAATAATTCGACCACGCAGCTGAACCGCTGACGTGAGTTGAGCAAATTTCCAAAATTAAGTTTATTGGCCTACATGTTTTAGGGTTTAGGGTTTTAACCAACTATTTGGGAAATATGTCTATTCACGACGTTGCTGAATAGCTGCAAAACGGTTGGCACGTCATTCCGCATATTGGGAGTATCTTCAATACACAAAGCATTGTGTGCTTCACACGCCAGTCCGCATGTTGAGAGTATTTTCAATACACAAATCATTACGTGCTTCGCACGCCATTCCTCATATTAGGAGTATTTTCAATACACATTGCATTGCGTGCTTCGCACGCCAACCCCCGTATTTTGAGTGTCTTCGATACAAAATGCATTGGGTGCTTCGCACGCCAACCCCACGGTGAAGTCGACCAAAGTGCTTTGAACCGGGTTATTTTATGGTATTTTACGTTTTGGTCGATTTTGGGGGAACCAAGCGAGTTATAAGGCTCCGTAAAAAACTAAAATGTACAGAATAACACCCTGCATTTATATTTGTAGAAAAAAAACTGAAAAACAAATTCATTCTCTTAGGAAAAATCTAAAAAAATATTTACTTCCGGTCAAAAAACGTGCTTTTGATTGTTGTATTTTTTTGGCTAACGAACTCGTCCGAGCGACGTAGACAACCAACATGTGTACCAAAATTGAACCAAATCGGACCTAAAATGCGGCAGCTAGAGTGCGAACACATATATACATATATACATATGATTTTTAATGACCCCATAACGTGTTCTGGGGACCATGATCAGTGCTCATTTGCTACTCCCGACCTTGGGTGTTACCATAAGGACCACTGCAATAGCTCATTTTTCCTATGGAAATTCGCTTATTACAGTATAGTACAGAAAGAAATTATGTTTTAATTTTTTTTTTGCCTATAACTCGGTTATTATTTGAGCTACGGGGAAAATGAAAATAACGTGTTGCTTGTTAAAAAAAAACACTTTTTTTTGGTTTCCTGACATTTTTTTGAAAAGTTAGCGGTTTTTGATGCGTTTTACTTAAAATAATGCAATTGCCCGCCATTTTCAAAGGGTACGAAAAACCGTTCTGGTGTTTTGTACTTGGGAACTTGGTTGTGTCAGAAATATGCGCACCAATTTTGAGGTCAATATCTTCGCTATTGCCAACGACATTGAGTGTTTAGTAAAAAAAACAGTCAACATAGAATAAAGGTTTTACATATTTTCAAAACAAATTGCCTTTTTTTTTTAGTATGAGTTTTCACTGTAACAAAAAAGTTCGCAGAAAAGTCAGTAGCAAAACTGTAGATAACACTTAAAATCACTTATAGTTGTTTGGGAATGCGACAAAGCCAAATTTTTTTCTAAAGTTGAATATATCTTTAATTCAGTTAACTAGTTCGTGTAGTTCCGGCGGTAACTGGGACTAGTGATAATTAGGGAAAGAAGACCAAGCATTAAAACGTATTGCAAGTTGCTTCAAGTTGTTAACAAGTTTGTTTATAAAGTTAACATGACAAGTTATAGATGGTTAAACTGGTTTTAAATCATGTCATAATCAACTGAAACAAAGCATTTGTTCTTTGTCTTTCTTTAACCAAAACTGTTAAGACTGAATTGTTCAAATCCACCATAAAATATAAGGTTTTATAGAACTTTATAACTTTAAACCTTTGACTTTGTTATATAAGGTAGGCAAATGTTACATAAAGTCGCGTTATACAGAGTGAGACAAAAGTATGGAAACAGCTTAATATTTCAAAAAGTACGAGTCTTATGAGATAGGAATAAAAGCAGTTACTCACAACCATAAAAGAACCACTTTTTGGTGAGTTTGAAATTTTTGACCGCCATCTTGGATTCGCCATCTTGGAACGAACTTCATTTTTTTAAATGGGAAGGTGGTCATGTGATACATCATTTCGATGTAGAATTTCAAGAGAAAACCAACGGTGAAATTTGCACATCCATATCTTTAATCGATAAAAAATTTCAACGAAATCGTGTTTTCCGATTTTACCCCATTTTGTTGTACTATTTTTTTTTTTTTTATATGAATTATGCTTCTTTTTGAATTCAGAATTAAAAAAGCTTTCAAACGATATGCCACACAACTGTATTTGGTTGAACCACTCGAAATCAATTTTGAAAAAATCAAAATGGCTGTAACTAAAAAAAATTAAATACTCAAAAACATCGTTGTGTGGCATATCGTTTGAAAGCTTATTTAATTCTGAATTCAAAAAGAAGCATAATTAATATTTTTTTTAAATAGTACAGCAAAATGGGGCAAAATCGGAAAACACGATTTCGTTGTTTTTGGCCGCCATTTTGAATCGGTTAAAGATATGGATGTGCAAATTTCAGCTTTGGGTTTCTCTTGAAATTCTACATGAAATGATGTAGAACCACATGACCACATGAAATGGTTTTTACATGACCACCTTTCCATTAAAAAAAAATTAAGTTCATTCCAAGATGGCGGTCAAAAATTTCAAATTCACCAAAAAGTGGTTCTTTTGTGGTTGTGAATAACTGCTTTTATTCCTATCTCATAAGACACGTACTTTTTGAAATACTAAGCGGTTTCCAGACTTTTGTCTCACTCTGTATAATGGACTTTACGTAAAACTATTTTGACTATTTTTGCCTTCCAATTATGATTTAGGCAATTTTACAACAAAATAATCACTTTAGACAACTAATTTAAAAGCTAATAGATTCAAAAAATAAATTCACAAAAGTTGGCTGTAGCAAACAAAATGGCGTTCTTACAAAGGCAACAAAAGATACTTTAAGCTAAGTTAAAAGAGAGAATAATTTGATTTCTTTACCTGGATTCATGATTCACAACTGCTTAAACGATTATTCGCACTTTACATATTATATTTTAAATGAGTTGCGTGCTCAAAAACTGTTTTTCAAACTACATTAGCTACATGCGTGTAGAGCACTGTCAGTCAGTCAACGATGTGCGAAGTTCAGAATGCCTTGACGTCAGCTGATCGCAAGCTGTACGCCAAGCGTTTCTGCAAGTATGGTGGCTTTGCGAGGGAAATTGAATAACGCTACACTGTATAGCTTGTAGAAAGTAAGAGTAATTTATTTGTATCGTATAGGGGTAGCCGCCCCGTTTTAATCTCTTTGATTGTTGTGACCATATTTTCTAAACAATCCTGGTACTCGAATGTGTAAATCATGAAATGTTTTGTCAAATTGGTTGAGCAGTTTTTGGATACAGAAAAAAGTCAGTGTAAGGATTAATATTTAATTTTAATTGTAGTTATCCCATTTCATCCATTTGACTTGAGTAATCGAATTGCATATGCATATGGTTGTTATATCACTCAAGATATAACTGCAGTGACCCTTATGGTGAGACCTAAGGTCGGGAGTGGTAAATTAGCACCGATCATGGTCCCCAGAACACGTTTTGGGGTATCATTAATAATTGATATACAGGATGATTCAGTAAAGCGTAGCGGGCTATGCAGATTCAGATTCTACATGCAAAAATAAGTCGAAAATGTAGAATAACATTTTTTCGATTTCGGCTTAGTTTAGCCGTAATCCGCCATTTTGTTTTTTTACAAAAACTCACTGTAACTCTGGAAATAGATAAGATATCGACTTCAAATTTGGAATAAGCATTTTATATGTTACGATTAACAAGTGTACCAAACAATAAGAATTTATTTTTATAATTTTAAAAATGGCGGCTGTTACAAATTTTGAACGTGGAATATCTTGAAAACCGTTAACTTTACAAAAAATGTACAAGAAACAAAATATTTTCCTTTTTTAAAGACAGACAAAATGATGTTTTTGTAGTTTCAGTAGGTCAAAGGATAACCAAGTTATCGACAAAAAACATAATTTCTTGGTAATTGTCTACAAGCGAATTACGGCTAAACTAAGCCGATATCGAAAAAGTTTTATACCATATTTTCGACTTCTTTTTGCATGTAGAATCTGATAGCCCGCTAGAAAAATAACTACACAAATTGTTTTAGGCTAATTTTGGTTGTTGTAGACAATTACCAAGAAATTATGTTTTTTGTTGATAACTCGGTCATCCTTTGACCTACTGAAACTACAAAAAAAGCATTTTGTCTGTCGTTAAAAAAGAATAATATTTGGGTTTCTTGTACATTTTTTGTGAAGTTAACGGTTTTCAAGATATTCCACGTTAAAAATTTGTAACGGCCGCCATTTTAGTCAAAATTTAGTACACACGTTGGTTGTCTACGTCGCTAAGACGAGTTCGTTAGCCAGAAAATTAAACAACCGGAAAGCTCGTTTTTGACCTGAAGTAAATATTTTTTTAGATTTTTCGTACTGAATGAAATTTTTTAGGGTTTTGTGTAATAAAACAAGCGTAGGATATTTTTCTGCACATTTTGTTTTTTTACAAGACCTTATAGCTCGCTTGGTTCCCCCAAAATCTATCCAAACGTAAAATACCATAAAAGTACCCGGTTCAAACCCACGTGGTGTGTATTTCTTCTGATCCAAGGCCGACGGTCGAGTTTGTACGCCGCGAGCGAAGCGAAGGAGCGCTTGAGTCGAAGCTGGAGGCTTTAATTCTACTAATATATTTCATACACGCAGGCAGCTGTTCAGCGCCTTCGCGAGTAGACCAATTCCCAAATTGCTGGTTGAAACCGTAAAACATATAAATTGAATTGTGGAAATTCGCTAAACTTACGTCATCGGTTCAGCTAATTTTCAATGCAATGGTAGGGTGACTATTTCAAATGTGCCACCATTGGTATATACCAATCAGAAGCGATAAGATTTACAAGAAACTTTAAATGCGGGACTTCACCTACTTTTTAGTAGCCATTAGACATATGAATTTGAAATTTCGAAAATATGCCACCATTTTCCAATTAGGTGTCCATTTTTCGAATTTCTTATGGAAACCCCTATTTTTTTATCACTTATTTGGGTTTTAGATGCAATTTTAAGACGTTTTTATTCTCGGTGTGTTTTTGATAAACTTAACTGTTTAGCCGCTACGAGCGCTGAAAGTTTCAGAAACCCTTATTTCAACAATTTATTAAAGATTCTTATTTTCCATTTGCAAACAATAAAATTTAACTCAAAGTGCAATATTTTTTACACTTTAAGTGGAATGTTAAAAAGCTGTTCACAGACACTTTATTTTAAACAAAAAACGTACTTTTTACAGAATAAGTCATTTTTTCCCGTTAATTCATGGAATAAATTTAAAAATTTGGTTTCATTTTGAAGTACTGTCATATGCGGATGTTGATTGCCGAATACATTTTCAGAAACCGTTTTATTGTTTTCATAAACGTATGATATATACTAAAAAATAGTAAACTTTATTAATTTTTTTCTCAGTTGCAAAAAGAGATATTGCAAAAATCCTTAGCAATCAACACCCACAATCTATTTTACTTTAAGAAAAAAAAATACAGCTTTCGTTTTTTAACAAAAACAGCACAAAAATATGCTTAATAGTGAAGGTATGTTTTGGTTATTTAACATTGAAATTGGTACCCAATATCGTAGTTTTGAATGTGGAGAGCCGAGCCTTAAATTACTGTTAAAAAATCGCTGACGCAACCACTGTGTATTGTGTAAGAAGATGTATATTTATGTGTGCACGCATGTATTTATGAAGATGGAGGACACTTTAAAAACCTCCTTTAAGTCATTTGACTGCCTTTTTGTGTCCCAAAACATTTTGTTGCTATGCTACAAAGAAGTTTTTTACAATACTATGCACGCTTTGTGGTGAAGGAGAAGAAATCTGTAAAAATAGTACAGTTGTCAAGTAAGCTATTTAGGAACTTTTAACACAATTTAAGTTTGTTTTTTGTTTAAAATAAAATATTTGTGAAACTGCAACAGCTTTTTAACATTCCATTGTAAAAAATATTGCGCTTTGAGTTAAATTTTATTGTTCGCAAATGGAAAATAAGAATCTTTAATAAATTGTTGAAATAACAGTTTCTGAAACTTTCAGCGCTCCTGGCGGCTAAAGGGTTAAGTTTATAAAAAAAAAATACAAGAATAAAAGCGTCTTAAAATTGCATGTAAAACCCAAATCAGTGATAAAAAATAGGGTTTCCATAAGAAATTCGAAAGTTGGCCGCCATATTGGAAAATGGCGGAATATTTTCGA
The DNA here is from genome assembly GCA_018207615.1 of Philaenus spumarius. Classification (NCBI taxonomy): domain Eukaryota; kingdom Metazoa; phylum Arthropoda; class Insecta; order Hemiptera; family Aphrophoridae; genus Philaenus; species Philaenus spumarius. Next base: position 21,905 of record JAGFPH010003613.1, on the reverse strand, counting down.
AATTTCAAATTCATATTATCAATGGCCACTAAAAAGTAGGTGAAGTCCCCCATTTAAAGTTTCCTGTAAATCCTATCGCTTCTGATATACCAATGGTGGCACACTTAAAATAGGCAACCTGTATAACTGACAAAACGATCCACCAAAGGGTCACATTAAAACAGCGTAGATTCTCAGCGTTACTATACGAGTAAATTTGCATCAAAGAAGTAATCACAGTTCTGCAGTTTTCTTATTTAATAATAATACTGTTTTTGTTTCAGTCAATAATTATTGTGAACTTGACATTTGAAAATAAACAAATAAGAGGGGAAAAAGTAGTGCGTGGTCTGTCTACAGACGCTTGCTTGCCCTAACCCACTAACAGGTCGATCAGCGAACATACTACCCGATTTCGGCACCCGATGCGTCGGGGAATCATTACGATCGGTTCGGCCAAAGTGTAGCCCGCAAGATTCAGTTAGGCCTGCTCTCCGATACCGTTTGTCTTTGTTACAAACCTTGAAGTTTTACCAAACGTACAATTTGTACTAACCTGTTTTATTTTTAGGTTATGTCGTGTCAGGATCCAATGGCGAAGCACCTGTGCTCAATCCTCAGGAGAGAGTCGAGCTGGTAAAACAAGTCAAGCAATCAGTAGCTACTGGAAAAGTCGTCATAGGTGGCGCTACTAGTGAATGTAAGTATGGGAAACAGTTCAGATGGTAGGGTCGTAGTGTCTCTTGGACATATCAAAAGCTTTTGATAAAGTGTGCCCAGTTCCTCCATGCTTTCTTCATCTCATAAACTCATACCTCGACAGTAGACGGTTCCAGTAGACCGAAGGTACTTTCACTCCTTGACCCATCGACTTAGACCATTACTGTACCTTCTAAACACTATCGACCTTTCAGTCATCCCCAATGTGTCACTGCGACTCTTGGCTGATGACGCTACGTTTTACTACAGGTCACTTAACCTGGAATATGGTTCGTCAGTCATCCAACGATAGTTGGGTATGCTGTAACCGTGGCTCAGGAAGTGGTGAATTGCAGTAAACACAAGCTATCCACTTCTCTACAAAGCGAAGGCAACCCAATGTGAAATTAACTCTGAACAAATCCCCCATAGCATGGAATCGTTATGTCAGATATCTTGGAATCACGCTTGACTCTAAACTCAAACTGTCCAGTAACGTCACGTAAACACTGTCAAAGGCTTAATCTGTCCGTGGCAGACTCCTTCCAGTCATCAAAGACCACTACCACTTCGAATCAGGCTGTCCATGTACAAGACATACCATCCGCCCAGTACTCACGTACGCATCCCCAGCTGAGTATTCTCTTCTGCCTGTTGCTTGGAAGAAAGGGACTCCTTCCAAAATAAAACTCTCCGTTGGATCACAGACGTAACCATCTGTCAAGGGCACAAACTCCCCACACTCGAGGACTTCATCCTAAAGCTAACAAACTCACTCAGGCACAGAGCCCAAGGATTTCACCCCGCACACCTACATCACAGATCCCGCACCTCTGCAGGACAAAAGAAAACATCCCTTATGTCTGGTTTACGAACCCCCGTAAGCATTTTTAAAATCCATTTTTTTTAAACATTAAACACTTTCAGTAAACATAACCCAGTGTATAACATGGATTCACCATCTCCTTCCCACACAAAATTTATCCCCCTTAAAATCACAAATTACTATAATGCCATGATTGTAGTAACATATATGCAGCCATTGTTTTTTTTTTTTTACAGATGATGTCATTTATAAGACCCCTCAGGTCTTGTCATGTTCTAGTGTCACTAGAAGTGTACCACATACTTTACTAGTTTAAGTCGCATGCTGTGAAATAGTTGTTTCATTCAGACGGTGCTAGTAGTATGAGCTGTCAATCTGTTTTTGAAATAAAAATTGACAAGTGAAACAAACAAAACGGCTGCTATCGTCAGTAATGAACGTAATGGATGAAAAGTTTATTTGGACGAACGTTGAAACAGCGCACGTGACTCCATTGTCTGTTCTTTCCAAACTAATTTCAGGACACAAACAAGTTGCCAGAAATGAGAGTGTAGCGGATTTTTGTTTCTACAGGCGCAGATGTTTAATGACGATGAAAACCGGGAGCTTTCGGTTTAAGCTCATTGGCATTAAATATTTGTTGAAATTACAGAGTTCAACAAACTTCTGCTAAGTTGTTGAGAATTTACCGAACATTTATTTAGCAACTAGCTGACCCGTACGGATAAGGAACAAACAAAAAAAGTAAATGTGTGCGGTCAGGGGACCCCGTCAGGAACGAAGTTCATCACGTCTTTTCTTCAATTCTTTTACCAGCCTTAACGGCAACATACACACATAATTTTAATCTTTCAACTGCCGTTTATTATTAGTTTGTATTTTATACAAATACTAGCTGACCCGAACGGCGTTGCCCGTGGTGGTTGGTATTTTCAGTCTTTTTAGCGTAATTGTATTCTTTTTAAGTGTTCAGTCAGTGAGTGGTATTTGGCTTTTATATATATAGATCTCAAATAATAAAAGCACTATTGTCATAATAATAAAATATCTGAAGTTATGATTTTAGTAACTTTGATCCCCCAAACCCCTCCTAAAATTTCGAATTTTTTCAAATCCTTTCTTAGTAAGCACCTGTGGCCCTAGAGGAAGCTACATACCAAATTTCATTCCAATCCGTTCGGTAGTTTTGAAGAAATCGTGATTTAATAACTTTGATTCCCGCAAAACCCCCCCTAAAATTTCCAATTTTTTCAAACCCTTTCTTAGTAAGCACCTATGGCCCTAGAGGAAGCTACATACTAAATTTCATTCCAATCCGTTCGGTAGTTTTGAAGAAATCGTGATTTAATAACTTTGATCCCCCCAAAACCCCCCTAAAATGTCGAATTTTTTCAAATCCTTTCTTAGTAAGCACCTGTGGCCCTAGAGGAAGCGACATACCAAATTTCATTTCAATCCGTTCGGTAGTTTTTGAGAAATCGTGATGAGTGAGTCAGTGGGTTTTCGCTTTTATATATATAGATAGTGGTAAAAATTTGGTGAACCGACATTTTGTTATTTGTACCGTTGGAGCGCGTTGTAATTGAGAAAATAATGTACAACCAGGGGACCCGGCAATGCTTCTCTATTGCTTGATTTTAGTATATTATCTTATTGTATATCTGTTACAGCAAAATTAAACATAACCTACTTCAATAAAGTAAATTACAACATAAACGAACGTTGTCTATATAATAAAAATGAATTGCTGTTCCTTTGTAAGAGCATCACTTGAAAACGGCTGGACCAATTTTTTTAATTTTTGTTTCAAAATGTTCGTAATAGTCCAAACTAGGTTTTTATATAAAGAAAAATTTGAAAAGTTTGCCGAAACATTTTTAAATTCGGGAAAATTAAACATCCTCTTTTGTATTGACTCAAGACCATAGCGCTCAAAAACAGCTGTTCTAATAAAATGCTTATTAACACATGTTTGTTTACATTCATTACCATAGCAACTTTAATAAGTATTTATAATCAGTTTATTACTCTTCAAAACCAACAGCTTTTTTAGGTTAGATTGACCAACTTAAAGCAAACAAAAACAAAAATCAACTAAAAATCCTTACTATATTTTAATTTAATTCAAACATTGGTTGTTACATAATATATATAAAACAGCTTCGTTGGATCAAAAACTGAACATAATTTTAGGTTAGGCCTACAATAAACCAAAACACGTTTGTTTGCAACCAATTGGGCTAATTTAGAATCAGGTTTTCATACAATTCTTCACAACTATCAGTTGTTTTAAGATTAGGTAAAAGCAAGCAAAAGGTTTACTGTATTATCTATAAAGGTTTACAAACTATAAATCTAAATTTGTGTAGTACATTCTTTAGTGGCATACAAACCATAGCTTTACTACCCTTTAAATTAATTCAAGCAATAGCGAAGCATTGCTGGATCCACTAGTTATGATAATAAAACATATGCTGTTATAATCAGCTGATCTGTGCTATTATATCTGTTCAATAGAACTCCAGATGATGATAAAACATGTGCTGTTATAATCAGCTGATCTGTGCTATTCAGTCGATCAGTAAAAACAATGTCAATGAATAGAAAATGTTTTAAATTCCGTTTTAAAAATATGAAATGAAGGAATAGTAACATTTTAAGGCATATGGGCAAATATAGAGTTGATTATCTTTCGTTTAACCCAAACCGCATGTCAATCGGTCCAATAGAACTCCAGATATCACTCGGAACAGGCTTAAACATTTTCTCCATGTTAAATTGCCATAACAGATTTTAGTTTCCGTTTTTAGAAAATTTAGTGGGGTAATAGCTGAAATCCAATCAAAATGGGCAAATACACAATTCGGTACCAACTGCGTGTATATCGGTCCAGTAAAACTAGAGATCTCACTCGGATTACAAAAAATCCTTTCAAATGAATATGTAGATAATACAATATTCGTAAAAAACAAAGGATAAACATGCTTAGTTTCCCATCAACCTGTCATTTTACTTTTTAGCGAATTTTCGTAGGAAAAATGAGCTATTGCGCTGATTTTTATGGTGAGTCCTATGGTCGAGAGTGGACTATGAGCACCGTTCATTGTCCCCAGAACACGTTTTGGGGTGTCATTAAAATGTAAATAAATGTGTTCGCACTCGAACGTTAAATCCGACTTGGTCCAAATTTGGTACACACGTTGGTCGTCTACGTCGCTCGGACGAGTTCGTCAGCCAACAAATTCCAACAATCGGAAGCACGTTTTTGACGACAGGAAGTAATTATTTTTTTAGATTTTTCATACGAGAATGCATTTGTTTTTGAGTTGTTTCTACAAATTAAATATAAATGTAGGATGTTATCCTGTACATTTTGTTTTTTTACGGGACCTAACATCTCTCTTGGTTCAAAACGTAAAATACCATAGAAGTACCCGGTTCAAAGCCATGTGGTGGATTCTACCGCGGGGTTGGCGTGCGAAGCACGCAATGCATGGTGTATGGAAGATAATCCCAACATGCGGAAAGGCGTGCGAAGCACGCAATGCGTTGTGTGGAAGATAATCCCAATATGCGGAATGGCGTGCGAAGCACGCAATGC
>JAGFPH010003613.1:0-15358 GCA_018207615.1 Philaenus spumarius | reverse complement strand
CAACTAAGAAAGTTTATAATGCTAGTACAGCTCAAAGTTGGCCAAATTTAATCAAATTTGGTATCAAAATTATCTGGAAAATATCATGAAAGAAAATATGATATCGTTTTTTCATTTTGACTTAAGACATACTGAATTGCAATTTTATACTAGAGTGTCCTACAGGTTTACTCAGGCGGCATTAATAAGGGTCGGTTTTATGACGGTTGAGGCCGACCCTAATTACCCACCCTGCTTGGCTCAACTTAAGATGAGACGGGCTATAGTAACAGCTTACTTTGTACAACATTTTTTCAATGATTGCAGCGACAAAAACAGCATGCGAACTGTGTGAGGCCATGGCTGCTGTAGGAGCCGACGGGGTCCTGGTGATGATTCCGTTCTATTTTAAGAAAAGAATGACCGTAAGTACTACCGTGTGTTTTTTATTAAACTTTCGTTAACATTGGAAGATTGTTTTTATTTAGAAAATTAAATCAGTTGATATAGAAGTTTAATTTATTGTCATGTTTTGTTTATTATTTAAACGATATCAAATTTTTTTTAACCACAAACAAAATGTGGTTTGTGCCGTTTTTTTACGTCAAAGGAGTTATTGACAAAGAACTGAAAACATAATTTCTTGGTAATTGTCTACATCGTTTTAAATTAACCTAAAACCAACATTTCACAGCAATGGATTTTATCATATATATAAAAAATATACAAATTTAAGAAATGTAGGCTAATTTTTATGCTGTAGACAATTACCAAGAAATTTTATTTTCAGTTTTTTCTCGATAGCTCGGTTATCCTTTGACCTACAAAAACAAAAACAAACATTTTGTTTGTCATAAATAAAAATGTAGGCTATCTTTTAAATTTTTGAAGTTATACTTCTTTGCGCCCGTTGAAATCGGGATGGGGTGTCGGTCGAGAAAACGCGTCACGCGTTAGGAGTAAAATCCGGAAAGTGCCTTTTTATACCTTTTCTCTACAAGAAATACCTCAAGAGTCTCGGTGGGTGAGTGGTCAACTCACTCGACTTCCACGCTAGAATCCCTGGTTCGATCCCCGGCTGGAATTTTTTTTTTTTAAATGAAGGAAAGTATACGAATATACGAATGGACAAAGAAGTATAACTTATACCGTCTGGCCCGACGCAGACTTTTTTTTTTAATTCGAACACCAATGACTAGGTTCGAACCCACGCTACTGCATTGGAGAACCAACAGTAAAGCGGCCTACACACGGTCAGTTTGGTGTGTCAGTTCGGTGTGTCAGTTCGACCTGCCATCCACGAGTAAAAATCCGCCGTGAACGGATATGCGTTAAAGCCGTGTGTTTATTACGTTATGTACGATTCCCCACGCTTTGTTTTGTTGTGATAATCCTTTGGGGTTATTTTCCACAAACATTCTTCCCCTTTGAATAGTTTGATAAATTCAAAGAGAAAATCTTTGGTCCAAGCGGCCATAAAACTGTTAAGTAAAACAGACACAAAATTAATAAACACAAACAGTGTCTGGGAAAGCACTTTGCCACACGCAGACGACGACGCGACGACCGACACGTGCAAATTTCAGGAGTTATTGTCTATCCAACTGGCATCTGTGCTCATGCGCAAATGAATGATGTGACCAACTGAAGTGACGCGACCACACACACGCTCACTTCGGACTGCCATCAGTTCGGTGTGTCAAGCCGAAATGATGAATTTTCATCATTCCTCAGTTCGGTTTTTTCGTGTGAGCTCACATCAATTTTGCATACACACGGTCAGTTTGTGTGTCAGTTTGGAGTGTTCACACCGAACATTTTATTTTCCTCAATATTTCGTGGAAACTTTAAAAATTTCCTCATTTTGGCAACACTGGCCTGGCGCAGTGCATGAAATGGTGAGTCAGTGTTGCCACAATAACAAGTGTTGGAACTAAATTTCCCAGAACGTAATATGAAGGCAACGCGTTTATTTGGTACAGAAATATATTGATTTGCCCGACAATTTTGGATTGGAAATTATGACTTGCTAGTTATTTTCGAGCGTTTGTAATTAACAGCAAACACTTTAAAACCCAAAGTTGGAGTTATTTGCTTGTGATCCAATACCAATATCAAAATCCCAACTTTATTTTCAAAATCTCGAATTTCCCAACTTTTTGGATTTTAAAATTATTGGGGGGAGGGGTGGGCAGACGCTCCTGTAGACAGGTTGTAAAGTGTATTCAAACGGACAGGATGCAAACAGTAACTTTGTCAAAGAACGGATATTTATTCCCCAACTCAACTTGGAAATATTTTCTCGCACAATTAAAAGAAGATGTTTTAACGATCGCCAGAACTCGCCGAGTTCCTTTTTTCACGAGAAACAACAAATCTTTCGGGAGAAAACTTTTTAATTGAATTTCAAGAAAACTTTCAGATTTGCTTTTTAAAAGTTGTGTAAACAGGAGGAAGAAAAAAACGTCCACTGAGACACTGTTTAGAATTGGAAACTTTGAGTGAACGTCTAATTAAATATCTGTGTGCAACATTTCACTCGCTTTAAAAGTATTCGCAATAATCTCCTTTGTAGTTTGTGATTTCTTAATTTGCAAGAAAGTTATGCCTTTTACGTTTTTTGTTTAATATATACATTTTAAATTGCCGTTAGTTATTTATGCGCAAACTTTGTGTGTTGACAGCAATTTTCTATTTAATGTTTTCTTTCATCTTTTTCTCTCTCCCTAATTTACTTCCAAAATAATGCAACTTGTAATATAAAATAAAACTTAACTTTAAAACAAAATACGCACAAATAAACTTTGTATTTAAATATTTAGGAAATAAAATATTTGGCAACCCCTAGGGCAAGCCCGTTTTGATTTTGTAGAAGTAAATTCTAATTAAATTATAAAAAATAAACGGTACCAGGAACTGGCACATACTTTCTCACAAATACATTTAAATTACTAAACAGATTCACTGTGACTTGTAGGGTGGGGTAGGAGAGTTTTTTTATTAAAGTTGGAGATTAACTAATAAATATTATTATTATTATTATCTAGAGAGAAAACTATTCTATCGATTTCGAAAAAATTTGCACCAAACAAGTCAATTAGGTCTTCATAGACGCACGTAAAATGGTTTTGAATTTTTTTTAAACAACCCGCTTTATGGCCAAAAAACCCCGAAAAACAGTTATTATTATTATTATTATTAGCAATAATACGATAATTTTAGAAAGATGCGGGTTTCTGTATATGGTAGGGCACATTAAAGGCTACAAATAAGCCAAATTTTATCGAAATCGTTAGAGCCGTTTTTTAATAAAAAAATAATAACTGATTTTTTGGGGGTTTTTGGCCAAAAAGGGGGTTGTTTTTCAAAATGGTTCAAAAATCTTTTTCGTGCATCTATACAGGCGTACTGGACATGTCTGGTGGAAATTTGGTTGAAATCGATCGAATAGTTTTCTCTCTAGCTTTGTATATTTTTATTAAAGTAGGCGATTAACTAATAAATATTATTATTATTAGCTAGAGAGAAAACTATTCGATCGATTTCGAACAAATTTGCACCAAACACGTCAATTAGGTCTTTATAGATGCACGTAAAAAGGTTTTGAAAATTTTTGAAAAACAACCCCCTTTATGGCCAAAAAAACCCCAAAAATCAGTTGTTATTATTATTATTAGCTAAACGAGAATTTTTAGAAAGATGCGGGTTTTTGTATATGGTAGGGCACATTAAAGGCTACAAAAAAGCCAAATTTTATCAAAATCGTTAAAGCTGTTTTTTTATAAAAAAATAATAACTGATTTTTTGGGGGTTTTTGGCCAAAAAGGGGGTTGTTTTTCAAAATTGTTCAAAACCCTTTTTCGTGCATCTATACAGGCGTACTGGAAATGTCTGGTGCAAATTTGGTTGAAATCGATCGAATAGTTTTCTCTCTAGCTTTGTCTACATACAGACATACAGACATACAGACATACATACAGACATACAGACAGACATTTTGTAAAAACCACTTTTTTTGACTCAGGGGGTCCCAAAACGGATATTTCCACAAAAATCTCAACATCGATTTTTTTGCGGTCACTATACTTTCTCTATACTATAGTATAGTGAGAAAGTAAAAGAGTAAAGAATGTTAGAAAAATTAACAAACGTGAATCCAAACAAACTTAAAAAACTAAATAAAAAAGTTTTACAGTAATCTAAATTACACACGTACAAACGATTACACTCTTATGTACAATAAAAGGTTTAACAATAATTATATAAAATGTTATACAGGGTGGAACAAAGTTAGCGTTAAAAACTACGGAAAATGGTTCTATGGGTCAAAATAAGTAGAAAATTAAGAATAATATTTTTTTTCGAAAAACGCTTAGTTTTCCAAATATCCGCAATTTTGTTTCTTTTACTAAATAATTAATATCTAGAGAACGGTTTAACCGATTGAGTTCAAACTTGACAGGACGCAGTTTGTGGCATTGTGGATTAAATTTTGTCATACATTATCGGTATGTATTGAAAATACTTTTATTTGAAAGGTAATTAAACTTCGAATGTGGTGAGTTTTTAACATTTTTTTTTTATATTTGCAATACTGTATAAGAAAACAATCGCACACTTTGATTTTGAGTGAAGTCGAAGATCAAATTTCGATAAAACATATTAAAAAAACTAAATTATATCCACATTCGGACTGTCCTAACTTATAAGATTACATATTCAAAATAGGTTTCTGTTCATTATTACTCCGGTAATCTTATCTCCCGTACAACATTGATCTTATGGGAGTTGAAATTCAATACGATGGCTGGGTCTGCCAAGCCTTAAATAGATATGCGGAACCGTACTTTGTAGCCTTGTATATTTCGATTGGAATTGTTCAATTGCGCATTCATGTAGCGTCCCTTTTTGCACACGAGAAAAACTTCCTTGTTAGTGTCGTCATTGGAATAGGTACGACTATTGTTTATCAGGTACTGGAAGAATTCAAGTTCAGTTTTTTCGTTGGTAAGTGTTCTTTACGTCTTATGTGGGACAGACGTAATGTTTGACCTTTATAATAGCTCAGACAATCGCTGCATGTGATTTATGCGTGTGTGTTGTTGGGTGTTGTTCAAGGCTTTGGTTTCAGAATCCCCGCTTTGAAAGTGATAATTTTATTAGCGGATTTCCATAGGAAAAATTAGCTATTGCAGTGGCCTTTATGGTAAGACTCAAGATCGGGAGTAGCAAATGATCATGGTCCCCAGAATATGTTTAGGGGTGTCATTAAAAATCATGTATATATTTGCATCCATATATATGTACATAATGTGTTCGCACTCTAGCGGCTGCATTTTAAGTCCGATTTGGTCCAAATTTGGTACACAAGTTGGTTGTCTACGTCGCTCGGACGAGTTCGTTAGCCAAAAAATTCCAACTACCGGAAGCACGTTTTTTGACCGGAAGTAAGAATTGTTTAGACTTTTTCTTGGTTTAGAATTGGTTGTTCTTAAGTTTGAATCTGTATGAATTGTATGTGTGAGACGTATATAATAATAACTTAGTAAGGACTTAGATCAGTTCTTATTAAGTTACATAATTAATTTAAAACAATATGCTATACAAAATAATATGTTCTTAATATAATACAGAAGAACAACTGATTTTTAACTTCGGTGTTTCCTATCAGTTATTCCCTTTTAGCATGTCACTTCAGTTCAGTGATTGTTGGTTATTACCTAAAAGCTGACATTAAATTGAACATGTCTGGTATATTAGTTAGATTTCAGATATAACCTTTTACCATTTCATTCTAAGCATCTATTAGAAAATTAATAAAATAATAACTCGATTTTGAAAGAAATGTTTAAATTTTAAAAACTTTTAAAACAATCGGATGAAGGATAAAGCTAAGTTATGTGTAATAATTGGTTCATTCAACCCGGCATCCTATACCAACACATAAATACTACAATATTGTATGTACATTTGCGGTCATTATCTTTAACTTAACTATTATTCACTGATAGAGAATTAAAAGGGCTTCAAAAAAGGTACCTTGAAATTTTTTGTTAAATTGTACGGTTTTTGAGTAATTTAGGTCTGACATTTTCAAACAGCCGCCATTTTAAAGCGCATGATTGGATATAATCGCTTATTTTTTTAAGATATACCATTGTTAGGTTAAACTTCATGCAAGTTTGAACTCAATCGGTTAACCCGTTCTCTAGATATTAATTATTTAGTAAAAAAAACTACCGGAAGCACGTTTTTTGACCGGAAGTAAGAATTGTTTAGACTTTTTCTACGATAGTAAATGTTTTTTAGAGATTTTTCTACAAATATAAAGGTAGAATGTTATTCTGCACATTTTGTTTTTTTACGCGGCCTTATAGCTCGCTTGGTCCCCCCCGAAATCGATCAAAACGTAAAACACCATAAGAGTACCCGGTTCAAAGCCATGTTGTGGATTCTACCGCGGGGTTGGCGTGCGAAGCACGCAATGCTTTGTGTATTGAAGATACTCCCAATATGCGGAATGGCGTGCGAAAAGCATTTTGCAGCCATTCAGAAACGTTGTGCTGTTTGAATTTCCCCAAATTGTTGGTCGAAACCCTAAATCATAGGCCTATAAACTTAATTTTGGAAATTTGCTCAACTCACGTCAGCGGTTCAGCTGCGTGGTCGAATTATTATTATATTTCGTCATCGCACTTTTTTAACGTATAATTCCTCTTGTATCTGTAATCGCATTATATATAATTTACTTATTAGATTTACGACTTACCGTCTTCAATATTCCATTATCGTCGCTAAACGACGGCCGTTTCGGCTATTCAGCCATTTTCAAGTTTATTTTCAAGTTTCCCTACGTCATTTACACAAACACTTACGCATAGTTACACAACGATTACACAATAAATAAATAAAAACATACTTACACGCCCGCATTGCTTAAACTAATTACTAGAGAGCGACTACATACGACGCTGTCCCAGGACGCACTGATGGTATACAAGTTAATCGCCTGGAAGGGATGATGGGTTATCAACATGTGTCAATACGGTGTCGTATAACGCGTTAGATTCGAAGTTAAGTTTTTCATTTAATCCCTTGCTACTATCTATTTTATAGTTCTTGTATATTTCGAACTGTTCTAGCGCGTTCATCAACTTTCCCTTTTTTACAACGATGTAATATTTCGAGGGTACCGTGATTTGAAAGTTTTATCGACTAGTCAACCACAGTCGAAGTGTGGCACTGAAGCTCTGGATTACCTCCACGGCCTTTCAGAATTTCTCATACTATCTAGAAAGGTTACTAACCCTGCGAGACCATCTCCATGTGGAAGGCCCCGGTTAATACCCAGTGGGGCTCCTTACCCCGCAGTACTCGTGTCGGCAGAGTTACCGCTGCCACTTTTGATGAGCCACAGTCAGGTACACTTACGCGTACCCTACGCCCTACCTCATGCCCTGCCGCAAGGATGCTCCCGTTGCCCATTAGGGTGGTATTGGGTAGCTTCTAGGCCACTTCAAGGGCGGAACTCGTGAGGCCAAGTCCCTCCGGGGCATGCTCCAAAGACCACCCATCGCAGCCTTCACTGTCGCTGACTGGTGCAGTAGCCTTCAGCCAGAGGGGAGAACAGCCAACACCAAGTGGTATGGCTGTTCTCTCTGGTTGAATAATTCACTGCAAGGAGGAGTGAGGCCCCCTCCCTTCGTGTCGCCAAGGTGTCCCAAACCACGTTGGACGAGTCATTACCCTCCTCCACTAACATTACCAAAGGTGGGCGCCCATTACCCACATGCGTGGGATCCGTCTATGCTGGAGTAACCATGATCTTTCTGGATGATATGTTCGGCAAATTTCGACTCGGTTTTTGCGAGGTTTGCACTTTGTTTGGTCGACGGAAGGTGTTCTTTAAAAGCCGAAATGGAATATTGAAGACGGTAAGCCATAAATCTAATAATTAGTGCTCAATATTCAGAATGACGACGAACAATTGTTATAGTATAATTTACTTTAAGTAGTTAAGTGATGGCGACAGAAGGAGTTTGTTTCTGTGTTTAAGACGCCAGTAAAAAAGGAAGCAACTCTATTCCACCAGCCATGGCACCTGACGGACTAGGAGAATCTTTACTCTCAGGAGCCACGGCTGGTGGAATGGACTATCAACCGGTATCTAAACAGTGCAGTTTCTTGCAGCTGAGCGCTTTGACATTGCCTCCTTTTATAAATCCATCTTTTGTAATTAAGTGGTGAAAAAAAAGCACTGAGTATTCTTTATAAAATTGCGAATCTGCGGATCACAATTAATGAATGACATTTAAATAAACGGTACCAGGAATTGGCACATACTTTCTCACAAACATATTTAAATTATTAAACAGATTCACTGTGACTTCATAATTGTAGGTGGGGTAGGAGAGGTGATATCAAAGTAGGAGATTAACTAAGAAAGATTATTATTATTAGCTAGAGAGAAAACTATTCGATCGATTTCGAAAAAAATTTCACCAAACTCGTCAATTAGGCCTGTATAGATGCACGAAAAAGGGTTTTGAAAAACAACCCCCTTTATGGCAAAAAACCCCCAAAAATCAGTTATTATTATTATTAGCTAAACGAGAATGTTTAGAAAGATGCGGTTTTTTTTATATGGTAGGGTACATTAGAGGCTACAAATAAGCCAAATTTTATCAAAATCGTTTGAACCGGTTTTTTATAAACAAATAATAACAAATTTTTTGGGGTGTTTTGGCAAAAAATACGGTTGTTTTTCAACATTTTCAAAACCCTTTTTCTTGCATCTCTATGGACGTAATTGACATGTTTGGTGCAAATTTGTTCGAAATCGATCTAATAGTTTTTTCTCTAGTTTTGTTTACAGACATACAGACAGACATTTTGTAAAAAACACTTTTTCGAACTCAAGGTGTTCCAAAACGGATATTTTTACAAAAATCTTAACATCGATGTTTTTTTGCGATCACTATACTTTCTCCATACTATATCTTATCTTCTAAAGCGAGAGATAATTGTCTGTCTGCTAAATGGATCTGGAATCTCCGTCTAAGGATTTTTGATTTTTTGATTTTATATGGGGCTTTAGGCCACGAGAAATCGATTGGAAATGGTCACCAGTCTGGAAAAATTCGTTTCCTACGTCTTTTTATTAAATTAAAAAGTGAAATTTGTCCATTTTAAACAATACAAAGCACAGCTGATGCAAATGTTTTCAATGTCATTACAATAATCATCTGTTTTCTTTTAAACGAAGCACAGCTGATGCAAATGTTTTCAATGCCATTACAATAATCATCTGTTTTCTTTTAAACTGTATTTTATTAGAGGTAAGCCTAATGTTGTATCTATTTATAGTTACCATGGCAACGAATACTTCTGCTAAATAAACATACCCTTTATTTAGTTGTTTAATGTTATAGGCCTAACCTAAACGATGTTCACGGAAATTTGCAATAATAGTTATTGACGTGAGCGAACTAGGCCCTAGGCCTAAATCGATATTGAAATATTAAACTTTAATTTAGGCCTGACTTATTTCTGAGGCATAGCGTTGAGATTATGGTTAATCCTTTAAAGTGTATTTTTATTACAGGTAAGCCTAATGTTGTATATACCCTTTATTTAGTTGTTTAATGTTATAGGCCTAACCTCAAAACTCAATAATCCAATATTTATTATTGAAATCATAGCCCTGCTTATAATCGAGCTTTAGCTCGGTCTTCTGGTACTATAATATAGTGAGAAAGTAAAAAATGTGAAATGCAAAACGGATGCACATTGTGACTTTGGTTAAAATCAGATCTTGGAACAGTTTTATGATTAAAAATAAATTAAATAAATGGTTTTAAATATAGCATTGCTTTTACGTAATGAAAACTCAAAATGGCCGCCACTACAGCAGACCCTTAACAATAAATTTGTCAACCATCTTGGAACTATATTTGTTGGCTGTTGCAATGCATTTGATAGTTTGTAGTTCATGCCTTTGATTAAATTGATTAAGTGTGCTTCACTTATCTAAAATAAGTTGGATTGTTGGACGTAATTACGCCAAGAAATTATAAAATCTCCACTCCGAGAGCTAATGAGAGTGGAAGTTTTGAAAACTGAGGAAACGTAAAAGAGTTTGGAGTTATACTAACTGAATTTTAAGAATACCATGAACTTGCTTTTACTTTGTCTAGGAAGAAGCCATAATACAACACTACAACACGGTGGCTGATAGATCACCTGTACCCGTAGTGATCTACAACATGGGAATAGTGACGGGGATAGACATCGGTATACCTACGCTGACCAAGTTGGCCGCTCATCCAAATATTGCTGGTGTTAAAGACGGCGATGTAAGTATGGCTTACTGTACTAAAGGCAGCCCCCTAGTCGCTCCGCTCACGCGATTACTAACAAAATAGTTTAGAAACCAAGCGCGGATCCAGGAACAAATTTCAGGAGGGATGGAATTCTGGGGCGGGAAATTTTTGAAAATGACAACCTTTAAACTGACCATTATACATGGTTGCAAGACTTATAAATTAACTTTTTTGATGGGCAGCATTGCCATACAAAGGGTTTTTTTTGGACGAAAATCGATTAATTATCTTTTACGAACAGAAATCTATAGTATGTTCAGCGAGAGTTTGCAGTAAATCGCTGTGTTCTGTGGTCATTTTGAAGCTTTAAATTTAGACTTTGAATACATTTTTTTAGTTACATTTTAAATTTATACACATGTGAGTTAATAAAACATTTATTAAGAGATTTTAATTGTCCATGTCTTTCCCTGTCATCCGTTATAGGTAGCGATTTACTGCAAACTCTCGCTGAACGTACTATAGGTTATAGTAACACTAGTAAGCCCCATGAAAAATCACAGGCAGATTAATTAGATACACATCAGAAATACATCATGTAAAACAATACTATTTAAAAACAACAGACTTTATTTAGGCCTATCCAACTATTACTAGCTGACCCGTGCGAAGCATTCGCACTATAACTTACTTAAATCCCACTTAATTAAAGTACACACCGTATATTTAGTATTGTATAGTGCGTATTTAGTGCGTCATATAGCAATGTAGTGGCGTAACGGCAGCTCTCCAGATGGGTATTGTTATCATCAGTGCTGCCAACGCCAGGAAAATTGTATTTTTTCGTATAATTGTATTTTGTATATTTTTCCGTTGTAGCGGTTAAGGAAAGCTTTAAAATGATGCCTCATTCATGTAATTTGATGATGTATTAAGGAAGTTATGGCGTACCGACAAAAAAATGGCCTTGAGAAATAATATATGCGATGCTGGATTATAAAACTGTAGGCCTATTTGAAAAACTTTGATCTGTATATGTTATTACATATTTAAAGAAAGATAAACATTTTATCTTATAATTGCTTTTCATTTCATATTGATTGATTGAATTGTTTAAAAGTTATTAATATAATAGTGAACAAATTTATAAACGAATATGTTTATATGTACCGTAATCCGAAGATGTACGAATGTTTCCGAAGCTAAACGAATAGGTACTGTATTCTTCTTTAAATTTGTATAAACGAATATATTGATAAAAAAAGGTTGTATTTATATCCTATTACTTTAAATGAGCAATTCTTGTATCTATCTTTGTATCTATATTTGTATCTATCTTTGTATCTGCCGCGGATCACGAAAACGGCTCTAACGAATTCAAAGAAATTTTGTATTTATGTGTAGTTTTGATTTTTAAGTACACCCATATAGTTGTATTTCGTGTAAAAACAACGATTAGAAAATCTAATTTAAAAGTTGAAAATTTTTAACATAGGGTCTTATGGGTTGCCATGTTGGTTACAAAATAATAACGAAATAGTAAATAAAGCGATCAAAACAGCTGTTTATAAACAAGCCAAATTATACTGTTTTATCAGCTGTTCATTGGATAGTTTTTAATTACTGTTAAAAAAACAAGCTAGTTTATACTGTTTTAGCAAGTTGGAAATAGACTAAATTGGGCCTGATTTAATAATTTATTTTGTCAAAAAAAAGGTAACTTGGCAAAGATGGATAAATTTGAATAGTCAATTTTGTAAATAGGCCTGGCTCATTTCTGAAACATAGTATTGAGGTTATGTTAATCTTTCAATAATTTGTACTATATTTAGGACTGGTTTCAAAACTTTAGTTGACAGAAGATAGTAGAACTAGGACTAAAATCGTAATGAAAGCCTCTCACGTTTCTAAAGCATGTACTTGAGGTTATAATTAATCTTGTAATAATTACTGTTAATATATTTAAGCCTGGTTTCATATGTTTACAAACGAGCCAAAGATTAACGAGATTCTTTAGTGAATTTTCCAACTGCAAGCGAAGCGAAGCAGCCATCTGAGGCGGGGTTGGGACGCGAAGCGTCCAGGTGCAGAGCCCTTAGTACAGTTTATAAGCTCAAAGCAAAACTTATAAACGTATTATAGTATACATTGGTTCTATTACTCATATTTAAAAAAATCAACTTCACAAAAAATTATAATGATTGAAGTTGTAAACATAACCCCAAAGTATAATCTACGATGGGTTTTGCTTGAGTATTGCTGATGATGGGTGAAATCAGCTGTTATATATATACTGTTACTCACGTACGAATGTACGTAACAGTTATTGAGTGCCAAATTGTGGGTAGAATGATTATGAGAGTTAATTTATTTCGGAGGACCAGCAGACGTTTAAAATAGTGTCTAAAACAATATATTTAATTGATTTATTTGTACATATATAATAATATGACTAAACGTATTATTGTTATAATTCTAAAATGAATATCACAGCAGAGCCGCGTAGTATATATAGGGCCCTTCATATTTAACAGGTTCAATTAGAATTTATTGAATTTACCTAATATTGAGTAGGCTCTATTTTCAGAAATATGACACAAAATTCTTGCGAGTTATTTTTTATAAATCGTAATAATATATATTTTAAAACATTATGTAATGTTTCTGTATATTAAATGAATACACATCTATGAATATGTAGCATATTTTATGCGTAAAATACAATACGTAGAAAAATGGAAAAATCTGAACTTTTTAGCTCCGCCATTTTGTATTGGAGTATCGGAGAGAGGTTTACAAATTTTCTCGTCTCATCGAGGGGCTCAATGAGGTATCACACAACAAGAGTTAGTATTAAAATTTTTTTTGACTTACAACCCCCACCCCTTAACCGAATAAGGGTAAAATAATACCCGTAAAAGGTGTAGAATTTGCCCAATATAACTTCCTGAAAGTTTGGAGTTAATAGGCTACGTGTAACAGGTTTAAAATTACGATGGGGTGCGGAACTTTTGCGTCACCCTGTATGCTGTAATACCAATTTAGAATGTCAATGAAAATGTGTTAGTGATAAAGTTATCTTAACATGTTATATAACAGAAAGTTATACGTAACTTGATTAAAAAAGTTACATTAACAATTTACACAATGTGAAGGCAGCTTCAGACTGCAAAGTGTATTGTCTTGTTATTGCACGCCGTGTCAATAACGAATTGTAGAAATGTGTTAATAATAAAGTTAGCTTAACATGTTATGTAACAGAGAGTTATACATAATTTGAATAACAAATGTTACATTAACAATTTACACAGTGTAAAGGCAGCTTAAGACTACAAAGTGTATTGTCTTGTTATTGCACGCCCTGTCAATGGCGAATTGTAGAAATGTGTTAATAATAAAGTTAGCTTAAAATGTTATGTAACAGAGAGTTATACATAACTTGATTAGAAAAACTTACATTAACAATTTACACAGTGTGAAGGCAGCTTAAGTCTGCAAAGTGTAATGTCTTGTTATTGCACGCCCTGTCAATGGCAAATTGTAGAAATGTGTTAATAATAAAGTTAGCTTAACATGTTATATAACAGAAAGTTATTCGTAACTTGATTAAAAAAAGTTACGTTAACAATTTACACAGTGTGAAGGCAGCTTAGTGTATTGTCTTGTTATTGCACGCCCTGTCAATGGCGAATTGTAGAAATGTGTTTGCAATGTTTTCTAGGTGAGGAAAATAGCAGGGACAATATTGGAAACCAAAAATAAAGGACTGGATTTCGAAGTGTTGGCAGGATCTGCGGGTTATCTGTTGCCGGCGATACAATCCGGTAAGTAACTCTGAACTTAAAACCACCATGTCCTCCACGTACCTATTACAATACTCCCGTAACCCGAAGTCGCAAGGTCGAGGTGTAAACTCGTAAAGCGAGTTTTTCCACTGCGATCGAAACGAAGTAGCTCGCGAGACATGCCTGGGTTTAGCTGCAATATATTTCGTACACACAAGCAGCTGTTCAACGTCTTCGTGAGGAGACCAATTTCCCAAATAGTTGAAACTATCAAACAAATAAAGTTAATTTTTTGAAATTCGCTCAACTCACGTCAGCGGTTCAGCTTCGTGGTCGAATCATTTCTTCTTGAAACACTACTTCGGATTCGCAATCATCCATGGCTTTTCTACTAATGTCGTGACAGTAATATGCATCGTGAGGACAAGTTCGGCATGCCAGTGATTAGAAGTCAACTACTGTTATCACGATGACGCATAGTAAAGAACAAAATGATGTTCATATATTATCATTGTTTTTTTTTATGTTTGTTAAGTCAGGGGCGTATCAAACGAAACCCCGTAACAAACAGCACATGCAATAGAGTTTAAAGTGTTTTACTTTTTGTGTTTAGGTAGCTGTGGCGGCGTTAACGGACTTGCCGGAGCTCTAGGCCAGGAGGTCTGTGACTTGTATTCTCTTGCAAAACAGAAGAAGTGGAACGAAGCAATAGACCTGCATTTCAGGATCACCAAGGCTGACACTTTGGTAAGAGCATGGAAACTCTTGGGAATTAATTGAGCTGATGACGCATGGATGTCCCACCATGCACGGGCGCCACGTCCCCCTCCCCACCTAGCTCCCAGAGATTGGAAAATACAGGGTGTTTATAAAGTCTGGGTACGGCTTAATATCTCAAAATGTACGAGTCTTATGAGATAGAATTAAAGTAGTTATTCACAACCATAAAAAAACTACTTTTTGGCGAGTTTGAAATTTTTTTCCGCCATCTTGGATCTGCCATCTTCGAAAGAACTTCATTTTTTTAAATGTGAAGGTGGTCATGTGATACATCATTTCAATGTAGAATTTCAAGAGAAAACCAACTGCGAAATTTGCACATCCATATCTTTAAGTGATTCAAAATGGCGGCCAAAAACAACGAAATCTTTTTTTCCGATTTTGCCCCACTTTGCAGTACTATTTTTTTTTAAATATTAATTATTATTCTTTTTGGATTCGGAACTAAATAAGCTTTCAAACGATATGCCACACAACGATATTTGGGAGTAT
>JAGFPH010003612.1:121818-134932 GCA_018207615.1 Philaenus spumarius | reverse complement strand
GTGTCTTTTATAGTTCAATAAATATGTGTACCTTCTATAATTCAATAAATACGTGTATATTCTATGATTTAATAAATATGTGTATCTTCTATAATTCAATAAATAAATTTATCTTCTATAATTCAATAAATACGTGTACCTTAATTAATTCAATACATACCTCTATCTTCTATAATTCAATAAATACATTTATCTTCTATAATTCAATAAATACGCGAATGAAGTAAATACGCGAATCGTATGTAATTTGAAACATTCTCATGGGCTGTATTTATCTTTCATTGTATTATTGTGTGTATAAAAATGTCAAACAATATGTCAAATTAACTTTGGTGATGGAAATAACCAATTTTTCAAATACCAATAAATAATATTGCATTGTTGTTTGTGTTATTACTAATTACAGGATAATTAAACTGTTATTTATTTTGTAGTTCATTTTACTCATACATCAAGTTGTATTCGTATTTACTTCCGATTGAAGATTTTTTACTTTATTTTCAGAACTAATTACTTCAATTAATTTAGTATTAAAAGTTTAACGAATGAGAGTGAGAAACGTACTCAAATAATTGTAATAAATATTGTTTTACATTACCATTAATATCTAACTGCTGTTATTGAAGAAATTATGCAAACACGTTTCTCACTCCACTCGCTAAACTTACAGGCCTGTGGATAAATACATGGATGATAATAGTTTTAAACAAAAAAAGGTATAGATATGATCATTGTCTTTTGATAACCTTTGGTGTATTCATAAAATGCATTACGTTGTATTCGACCAAATTCAGGGCTCTTCAAACATTTCTACTGTACTGACTATATTATTATTGTAAATCTTCCTTTCAGTATTTAGCACAGTTTTCCTTTTCTATTGCTATTGGCGAACAAATCTGCAAATTATTTAATTTTTGAGCGACCAATTTATTTCGCGAAAAAACATTTTCAGTAAACGTATTTTATTTTCTGTTCCAGTTAGAAAACAATTTTTCCAACACTCTTTTTCCACAAACACTTCGTGATAAATCAGCCCGGATTTAGTTTGACCACTTCGAAAGTTTAAAATCTGTAGCGCCAAAATCAAACTATTAAAAATTTTTAACTGTGATTTTTAACCGAATGAATTATCCCACAAAAAAAATTGTATTTTATAAAATAAATCTATTTCGTGTGTTAAGATTGTGAAATATAAATTTCATGTTTTAAAAATAAACTTTCTATTTATAGTAAGTAAAGAACTATGGTCGTTAAAGTGAAACCTACTATAAAATTAACGGCGCCTAAATCACGACATTTATTCAAGGCTGTCAGTTGATTTGCATAGCTTTAAGGCACTAACGTTGACACTTGGGAACTATCCAGCCACAACATTCTTTATGTTTAAGTGAACATAAAATAATAAGCAGTAGGAAATGCCTTACACTTTCCATTACAAATAAACTTATTTATTTAGTTTAATTATTATTAGAGTGCGAACACATATATCGTTTTTAATTACAGTCCAAAACGAGTTCTGGGGACCATGATCTTTCCTATGGAAATCCACTCAAAATCACCAGAGACAAGAAAGTTGCATTTTTAGTGAGAATTTGTTTTGTCTATTCTTTCCTATATGAATGGATAACACTTGAAAGTTGTCTAAAACACAAGAATATTATGGAACCAAACCGTTTTTATTTATTTATTTTTTCATTACTTGGCTTTCCTATTGAAAAAGTACAAACCCATTTTGATACTTTTGTTTCTTAATAAATGTTTTATGAAATTAATGGTTTTTGAGAAGTTCACCGTCAAACATTTTAATCTGCCGTCATTTAGAATAGGGTTGGAATATGAACGTATTTGTTTAGTATTACATTTTTCTAAAAACGTTTCAACTTATTTTAAAACATATTGTTCCGAACAATTTAAAAGTGAAAAACAAAATGGCAATTGTGTGAAAAAACTATGGGATTCAGACATTTTATTAATGATCTTTTGAATCCACTTTGACCCCGAAAGAATACTTTAAAAAATGGGTAAGGGAGTTGTGAAATAACTACGAAAACCAAGTCTATGCAACCAAAATGATTTCTTAAAGCAAAATAATAATAAGTTAAACTGTATCCTAATAATATTATATAATCTATTATTTTATGTACCATACATAAATAACATACACATTTTAATTCAAAAGTATGTTGTTTATTTCGACAGATTTTAGTTTTCTGTAAACAGAACATTCAATTTCTCGCGGGATGTTCTACTCTATTCGTCAAAAGTTAATGCGAAACCTTAAACTACCATAACTATAAAATAATTCGAAATTTCGAACTATCGGAATTTTCTGAAAAATGCTCCTAAACGGTATTTAAACAATTCAGTCCTAAAAAAAGCCATGTTGACAGTATTATTAGAAATAGTATGTTCGAAAGAAGCTAAGAAAACCAAAACCAAAATTAAATCGAATTTACGAAAAGTTAAAAGACTAACCACACTAGAGAAAAGTAAAAGAAGGCACAGCACACATATAAGGACTTAAAAAAGTAAAGGCAAGCGAGTCCATATTGTACCAAGCTTACTAACAGACTGACTTAGGTTTGAACATTTAGCCTCAAGCTGGCTCCACCCTTCTTTAAATATAAACTGTGACATCAGCTATTGTTTGTGTGCAAGCCATTATTTAGCACGACCATTACAACATAGATCCAGAATTACTATACTATGATTATTAATTACTATACAGTGTGTCCCCGAACTCTCTGGACCCCTTTTGTGGATATGTTTCTGGGATCGAGACAAACATATTTCACAATATAAACATGGGTCTGCGATGCTTATTTTTCGTCTGTCTGTCTGTATGTGTTTTTTACAAAATACTTAATATTTTTATAAGTAGAAAGGATATTGAGCTCAAACTTTGTACACCTTTTTTGTCTCTTGCAATTTGTTATCATTTGAGCTACAGACAAAATAAAACAACCATTGTGTTTGTCATTAAAAAAGTCAACTTTTTTGTCTCTTGTAATTTTTTTGTAAAGTTAGCGGTTTTTGAGATATTTGACATTAAAAATTATAAACAGCCGCCATTATGAAAATACTTAAAATAATATTCTAATTTTTCGTACAATAATAAAAGGTTACGCAAAAAATAGGTATACAAAGTTTGAGCTCAATATCTTTTCTACTTTTAAAAATATTAAATATTTTGTAAAAAACACATACAGACAGACCGACGAAAAAATAAGCCCCGTGGACCCATGTTTATATTGTGAAATATGTTTTTCTCGGTCCCAGGAACATATCCACAAAAGGGGTCCAGAGAGTTCGGGGACACCCTGTATAAGGTGGAGGGTACCTTCACATAGTTACCTTCTGAATTGTCTTCAAGAACTACAGAATCACCCTTCATATTGTCACTTTGTTCAAGTATACTAACTCATTTTAGTATAGAAAAAAGTGACTAATATTACAAATTAATAACCTGCTTTTATGTAAATTTTTTTTCAGAATTTGATTGCTCATTTACTTTCAAACGAAGCAAGTTACTAAGCTATAGTTCACAACATTCTGATTCTCTTTTAATGACCTTTACAATGGTGTATTACATGATCTACCTTTATATTTGAAATTATAAAGGTAGGTTATAATTGTTAACCCCATTTTCCACCCAGACCCCACAAATCATACAAGGTCAGGTATGTCAAAAGATGCGTCCTGTATACAACACAAGATATACTAAAAGTTTTGCTTACTTATTTTCAGTAACAAAAATAACGAATGGGTTAAAGTGACTTTATGAACAATCTCTATAAAATAATCAAAAAATAAGAACACTGTATCTAAAATTCGAAAGTGAAAAAGCTCTATAGAGAAAAAATATCTAAAATCCTAAGTTAGCTTTTTCCAGTACAGATCACATTTACCTGATTTTTTTCTATGAAAAAAATATTCTTACAAGTACAAACAATAGTAAAGAGAGAATAATTTTAAAAATATATAATTTTTCCTAGTTCGGAGGATAACGTTAAATAAACACATTTTCCGAATTATATTTTCAATATATTATTTATGTTTACAAGACCAATTTTGACTGTTTTCTAAAAATAGTTATTGCTATGGTTTATTCAAGTTCCTTACCCCAAGTCCGCCATCACTACCGCCGCTTCCGCCTCCACTAGAGTTGCTGACTCCCAAGAGAGATCCTAAGTCAGATCCACCTCCAGCGCTACTTCCATCTCCCCCACCACCACCACCACCACCTCCCTGTGACGCATACAAAAATAAATTATACTAAATTAAATAAATTAACCAACTACTACTACTAATAATAATAATAATAGCATCCAAAATTTGACAAAGTCTTAAGAGGCCTACAGACGATCAACTTGGTCGCCAACCTTCTGGCCAACATGGCACGTTGACGACAATGTTGAACATATGTGGACAGGATGGTGGTTGATATTATATGTTATCGACATTATTGAGGTAAGATGAAATAGGTTTGATATTTGATGGGTGGAGCCAAATATGATATCAATATCGCCTGTTGTTGCATTAACATGGCAGACAACAAGGTCGTCTGTGGGCTCTAAAATCCCGGCGTCCCTAAAAATGCAAAAAAACTACCCTTTTTAGGGGTTTTTCACAACAACGTTCATGACACCTACAAATAATGCTAAGGAATGCACAAATTATGATTAAAATTTAGAGATTTAGTAGCCCCATAGAAAGCGACCAAGAAACACACCACAAGGGTTTGCCCTAAGGGGGTGACGAAAATTATACGAAAAATTAGATGACGGAAAATAAAATGTTTCCTCTACTTTTCTTGGGAGGTGAAATGAACGGGGTTGTGAGATAATCGGAAGTAGTTTTCAATCCCTTGGGTCGCAAACTATCCCCAAATTAAGTTCAGGGAAAACAGAGAAAATGAGCTGAAATGAAGGCCTACTTTCTTTCTCGTTATTTCTGATGAACATCTTTGTGAAAAGTGAAAACACATTTTGTTTCTGGGGCTTTTCCATTTTTAATAAATTTAGGGATGGTTTCACCCCTTAAGGGGGCGAAACAAGTTCTACTACTGCTCTCCAAAAATGTTCATCAGAAATAACGAGAAATAAAATAGGCTTTCTTTTCAGCTCATTTTATTTGTTTTCCCTGAACTTGAACGCAATTTGGGGTAGTTTGCACCCCCAAGGGGTTGAAACCTACTTCAGATAATCTCACGATCCCGTTCATCTCACCTCCCACCAAACAGTAGAGTAAACATTTTATTTTTCGTCGAATTAGATATGGTTTCACCCCACTGCGGCGAACTCTTGTGGTGCATTTCTTAGTCGGTTTCTAGATTTCTAAATTGGGGCTACTAAATTTCTAAATTGCAATCATAATTTGAGCAACCCATAGCATTATTTGGAGGCGTCATAATCGTCGTTTTGGAAAAAAACCTAAAAAGTGTGGTTTTTTACATTTTTAGGGTTGAAGACGGAATTTTAGGTCCACGAGACACCGATTTTCGGAATCAGCAACCCAAAAAATATAAAGAATAAGTGGTAGGTCCGTAGGGCATTTCCTGACGTCATAACCCGCGTTTTAAATTGAATAAAGGTCGAAACACTCAAAATGTGTGCATGTTAATCAACAGATTGTATAATATTAATGTTTAGATATTGACGCTTTCTACATCTACATTAATACATTATAGATATAGGAAAGGCAGTTAAAAGATTATAAACCTAATGAAACAATTGAAAACTATATTTTTAATGTCATGATCGGACATAATATAACATTCAGTACACTTTTTTTCATTTAGCCTCCAACGCTTACCATTCTCGGAAGACTGCCTATCTAGAAGAAGTCTTATCTAGTGGTATTTTCTTCAATTTTTTCATTTTTCCTGATTCGCACACCTTCTTTCGGATAAAGTCCTTCAGTTATCACCTATTCTGAAGTCCCTTTAAATCTCAATCCATCCTACTTCTGACCCCGGACCTTGTTTCCAGTCTACCACTCCTAACTCACCTCGATCGCAATACCTGCAACATCCTCGTTTTGTCCTCCGTCCTCCACCATTTACAGTTCCTTCCAGCTCCTTCTGATGTCCTCCAGCAGAAGACACTCCCACATCACATGTTTCGGCGTCTCTTCATCCCCCGCACCCATACCCAGAGTTTACCACTAATCCTAACGCGTTGGGTTTCCTTTTGAATGGCCCGTGTCCCGTTAGAAAGTGCATTATATCCCTATTTACTTTATCAAGATGTTTTTCCTTAATTAATTTCCTAACTCACGGGAAACGTTCAAAGGAGTGCCTGCCCTTTCCAAACGCCGGCCATCTATCCTGCCAGAACCCCAAAACTGCCTCTATAATTCTCCTCTTCGTCGGTCTTCCCTCCTGTATATCTCCCTCCAGTGGAATCTCCTCCTCACTAACAGGTCCATCGGCACCATACCACTCACTACTTTCAACGCATCCGCCGATGTCGTACTATACGCTCCAGATAACATTCAGTACAATATAATATCTACTTATTACAACCAAAGATTATATAAACATTAATTGCTTTGGAAAACCAGCTATCTTTATCCAGAACGTAATGACCGGTTTAATATACTTCTACATTTTGCCGAAAAATCTGAAGAATCTATATAAAATAACCATGTGTACGTATTTTCTAAAATAATGATGACTGTTGTAAATGCTTCAATTATATCTTAACTCTTATAGTAAAAATGCTGTAATAAGCACAAGCTATGTCTGTAAGATTCAAATAACTTTTGTTTAAGTATTACTACACCGTTTATATTTATAAAAATATAGACAAATTTAAACTGTTTTTCTAGATTTTTAATCATGTGACATGACTGTAAACAGGGTTATAAGATATTTTAAGTCGTGTACTTACGCCGCTGCTGCTTCCTAAGAGCGGCCCGACAAGACTCAGAATGGACCCAGAGTTAGATCCGGCATCGCCTCCTTCACCTCCGCCTCCTCCCTGAGAATCAATTTAGAACACAAATTAGCTAGCTTCTCTTTAAGCGAAAGCGTACATACAGGAGGATTGAGAACCGGTAAACTGAATTTTAAAACTAAACATGAGCCTGCATCATAAGAAGATCGTTTTATCAGAGTCTCTATCTGTATATTAAAACGGCTTGACTGACAGACATAGACTCAACTTAGAGCAAAAACTACTTAATATACACAAATTTAAAGATATATTCTTATACTGTCGTAGACTAAACCGTAGTGAAAATTCGTGACTCGCCCATCTTTAAATCAGATAAAACAGGTGATTTGGATCAAAAGCTTAGCAATACATATTTCTTGAATGCATTTACTGTATACGCTGGTTAAACCGTTAAATATATATCAAAACAGTATGCAATAATGTGAAATGTACTCACAGATGTTAAATACACTTCAAAATTTGGTTTGTAATTTTAAGTTCGTTAGGGACTTATGAGTTATTTATTTAGAAATGCATCAAAGGTCAAACTTTCTAATCGTTACCCACTCCTAGATTAGAAATTGTATTAAAATAAACGGTACCAAAAACTGGCAGATACTTTCTCACAAACATATTTAAATTATTAAACAGATTCACTGTGACTTCATAGTTGTATTATAGTAGGAGAGGGAATACATTAAGGTAGGAGAGTAACTAACAAATATTATTATTATTATTATTATTAGCTAGAGAGAAAACTATTCGATCGATTTCAAACAAATTTGCACCAAACATGTCAATTAAGCCTGTATATCTATTTGTATATCTATTTGCATATATGATCTATATGCACGAAAAAAGGTTTTGAAACATTTACAAAAACAACCCCTTTTTTGGCCAAAAATCCCAAAAATCAGTTATTATTATTATTAGCTAAACAAGAATTTTTAGAAAGAAACGCTTTTTGCATATGGTAGGGTACATTAAGGTTTACAAATAAGCCACATTTTATTAAAATCGTTAGAGTGGTTTTTTTATAAACTGATTTTTTGGAGATTTTTTTGCCAAAAAGGGGGTTGTTTTTCAAAAATATTTCTCATGCATCTATACAGGCCCAATTGACATGTTTGGTGCAAATTTGTTGGAAATCGATCAAATAGTTTTCTCTCTAGCTTTGTATATATACAGACTGACATACAGACTTACAGACATACAGATTGTCATTTTGTAAAAACGACTTTTTTGGACTCAGTGGGTCCCAAAACGGATATTTCCACAGAAATCTCAACATCGGTTTTAATATGCTTAACAGAACCACTAAAAACTTTACCAAGTTTTATTTAATTCGGCATAAAATAAAAGTTTTTTTCTTGCAACAAAACTTGGTACATCGTTCCTCTACAAAAGAAACTAATACAATGCACATAGGTCGAGTTGTACATCAAAATAAAGGTTCAAACGATCTTAGCAGAACACAATGGCGCAAATCAGACATCAAAAGGTTCACCCTACACAAAATGGCGATCGTTTAAAGTTACAATATCGGGCTTTTTAAAAATGGCTTAACTTTACTTATTAATTGGCATAAGATTTAAAAGTAAAATGCACTAATAGTAGAGCCAGCTTTTGTGGATAGTGGGTGACTTATCACCTTCGGCGGGAACGGTCTAAGAGGAGTATGAGGCACAATTTGTATATCAAATTATAAATTTTTATTACATGTCAAAATAATAGCAAATATTAATAATCTGTCATAACTTTTTTTACAATAAATGCTCAAACTGTTTTCCTTCTGCAGTTTGGCAGTGAGCTAGGCGGGTGTAGTAGCCATTCATAACGCTCTGTAGCATCTCAGCAGGTGTGTCTATTGCGGATTGTCGGAGTTTTGCTTTTAAAGCAAATGCGAATAAGTCAAATTATGCCATTCTCAAAATACCCAATATTATAACTTTAAACGGCCACTATTTTGTGTACGTTGGAGTGTTTGATGTCTGATTTGCGGCAATGTGTTCTCCTAAGATAGACCTTTAATTTGATGTACAACTCGACCTATGCTCTTATTTTAGATTTCCCTTCGACTCCCTGCGGGCCCCCCCCCCCCCCAAGATAATAAAAAATTATAACCGATTCAAAAAATTGCTTATTTGGTACAGTAACTGTTTATTTGTTGTTTATTTATGTAACAAGTTTTGTTGTGTAATCTGCAATGGTTACAATAATATAACTAACACCCTTCACAGACTTTTGGGACAAATTATATTATAACATGTGTGTGCATGGTTGACAATCCTAAGGATACCTAAGCTTGAAATTTAGTGCAAAATCCGAAGTACCGTAAAACATATACACGCTTCTGTAAGAAAATTCAGTTGACAGACATATTGAAAAATGGACGGTATTTAAAAATAATAACTCTTCTGAAGATCGGTTATGAACTCAGGAAATGCCCTACGGAGCCGACCACTTGTACTTTATGTTTTTTGGGTCTCTCATTCCGAAAATCGGGGTCCTCTAAAATCCCGGCGTCACCCCTAAAAATGTCATTCAATTGAATCTACTGGTGTGAGATAAAACATTTCCGTGTTTTTCTTATCCTTTTTCAAGAAAACGCATACAAAAACTGAGGAAAAAGACTTTTAATTTTTGTGCAATTTTATTCATCTTTTAACAGGGTGAAGAGATGTTTTGGTATATTTCTCAAAGCTAAAAAAAAGTATACAATAAAAGTCTTAAAAACTACAAAGATTATGCTTTAGCACTTAATTCTTCAGTTTTTCCTGAATTTGATGGCAATTTAGGGGTGGTTCCCACCCCCGATGGTGTTGAAACTATGCGAATCAATGTTGAGATCTCCTTCACTTGGACACCCATCGAACAGTGAAAAGAC
Source organism: Philaenus spumarius (assembly GCA_018207615.1). NCBI lineage: Eukaryota > Metazoa > Arthropoda > Insecta > Hemiptera > Aphrophoridae > Philaenus > Philaenus spumarius. The sequence continues at coordinate 125,107 of JAGFPH010003612.1, read as the reverse complement.
AATTTTTTTCCTGGACTTTTCTATTTCTTATACATTTAAGGGTGGTTAGAAAAAATGTTCTACTATTGCTCTTCAAAGATGTTCATTAGAACTATCGAGAAAAAAATAGGCTTTCATTTCAGCTATCTGTTTTCCATAAACTTGAACGTAATTCGTTGGTAGTTTGCACCTCCAAGGGTTTGAAAACTACTTCAGATAATCTTACAAACTCGTTCATTTCACCTCCCACCAAAAAGTAGACGAAAGGCTCCGTCATTTCCTAACTTTTCGTCAAATTAGGGGTGTTTTCACCCCCTACGGCGAACCCTTGTGGTACATTTCTTGGTTGGTTTCTATGGAGCTACTAAATTTTAAAATTTTATGCATAATTTGTATATTCCATAGAATTATTTGGAGGTGTCATAAACATTGTTGTGAAAAAAAATAAAAAGGGTGGTTTTTCCGCATTTTTAGGGGCGAAACCGGGGTTTTAGAGCCGCGGGACCACAATTTTCGGAATCAGCGATCCAAATAACATAGAGTAAATTGGTCTGGTCCGTGGGGCATTTACTGAGGTCATATCCCGCGTTTTAAGTGGACTAAATCTCGTCTTTGCAAAATCTCAAACACGTCTATTGACTCTGATACATCTCTTGTAATCACATGTTGCAGCAATCCATCTTCAAGACGCAAAGTTCAACGGCACATACATACCACTACCGAAGACTAAACTATCGTATTATCATTGAGTGGCGTTAAACGGTTTCCACTTACAAGATACTAACAATGTATCTTAAATCATTACGTGAGATAGCCACTTCGTGCTGCCAACTTCGACAAGTTATTTTTCCCCATTGTTAATAACAATGACTGTGCATAAACGTACGCTTCTGATTATCCACGACCGTTTAAACAGAATGTTTACATTTTTCTGGTAAAACGTAATGGTAGGCCTGACTACTGAATGCAATATATTACAACACTGCACACAGCAAAGTTGGGATGGGTGTTGTTATGGTACCGAAACAGTTTGCGCAAATTTTCGCAACAAATTCGCAAATTCCAAAAACAGTAACCCTCTGACCAAGGCCGTAGCCAGGAAAACTTTTCGGGGAGGGGGATCAGGTCATGGCCGGGGATTCGAATTTAAATCCTTTTAACACGTTCACTGCTAAGGACGCACATGTGAGCTTGACACTGAACACTATGAGAAGCGGCCGGCGCACAGTGCATTGCACGCCAACCCCGTATTTTCAAAACACGGTGCATTGAGTGCTTCACACGCAAACTCCCTTATTGGGAGAATTTTCAATACACATGTTGAGAGAATTTTCAATACATAGAGCATTGTGTGCTTCGCACTCCCACATCCGTATTGGGAGTATTTTTAATACACAATGCATTGCGTGCTTCGCACGCCAACCTCCTTACTGAGACCAGCTCATGCTTGAACTCTTGTTGGGGGAATCTTCAATATACAGTGTATTGCGTGCTTCGCACGCCAACCCCCATATTGGGAGTACTTTCAATACACAATGCATTGCGTGCTTCGTACGCCAACTCCAGTGTTTCGGAATTTACAATACACAGAGCATTGCGTGATTTGTTTGAGTAAAGTATTTTTTTTGGCCCTCCATAGTTTTCTTATTTAATAGATCAAGTCAAGCTCACAAGAGAGTAAGGCTGTTCCATGTGTTGTAGTTTAATCAAGTAAATTTAAATATCAGTAATTTTCCTGATAAATACGACAGAGCCCCTACTAAGCACCTTGTAGGCCTATACAGGATGTCCCCGAAATATCTGGTCTCCTTTTGTGGGGTTATTTCTGGGATCGAGACAAACATGTTACAAAACGTACATATACCAATATAAATTCAACATTGAAATAACTTTAATATATCAACAATATTTGTAATCATATTTTTAAAACGTACCCCTCCTCCACTGCTGCTACCCAAGAGAGGTCCGATTAGACTTAGAATAGATCCTGAATCAGATCCACCAGCTGATCCTCCGTCTGAAGAACCTTCTCCTCCACCGCCACCCTAATAATAGTAAAAACAACTGTCTTAGTAGAATTAAGGTTTAGTTTTAAATCTGTAAAAACCAGATAAAATTATCGTTCTTTACGGGTAGAATAATGGATGTTTAAGTTATGAAAAATTGCCTAAACCAATTCCTTTTCATGGCATACGTTCTGCACTGGTGGACTGAAACACCCATAGTAAAAGTTGTGTTGAGTAGTAATATAACTAACAGGGAATGTTACCGAAGAACTTCATTATCGCATTTATTGAGTATTTATTTACAAAAAATGCTAAGTGAGATCATAATTAAATTCAAATGTTGTGGTTTAAATGCAATAGTCTGTACAGGGTACCCCATAAGTAAAGTGCCTAACTTGGAAGGAATGGTTCTTTGTGTCAAAATAAAAAAAAAACAGTTCTTATAAACACAGGTCCGAAAACGCTTCGTTTTCTAGATATCCGCCATTTGGTTTGTTGTACAAAATAATTCTTATCTAGAGAACGATTCTAATGATTAAGTTCAAACTTCGCACGACGTTTAACCTAAGAACGATATATCTCAGTAAAAATAAACGATTAAATCCACCCATGAGTTTCAAAATGGCGGCTGTTTGAAAATTTCAAACCTAAATTACGCAAAAACCGTACATTTTAACAGAAAAAGTCAACATAACTTTTTTGTAGCGCTTTTGATTCCCTACCGGGCGGTGTAACTGTCAAAACAATCGGACGAAGTTATGTGGAATAATTGGTTTATTTAACCCGGCATCCTATACCAACACAGTAAACACAGCAATATTGTATGTACATTTTTGCTGTCATTATCTTTAACTTAGCTTTGAACTCAATAAGTCAAACCGTTCTCCAGATAAGAATTATTTTGTACAAAAAAAAAGGCGGATATCTAGAAAACGGAGCGTTTTCAGTTTTGTGTTTATTTGAACTTTTTTTAAATTTTGACCCATAGAACAATCCCCGAAGTTTGGAACTTTACTTATGTTAAGTAAATTAAGTAAATTACTGTTCCTGTAATTAAGGGTGAACAGCGTATAACAGAAATAAGTGGATAACTAGCTGACCCGTGCGAATATTTCGCAAGTTCGGAGTAGGCCTACATTTACCTGATTCAACACGTTGATTTAATTCTGTTAATTACGTTTATTTATTTACATTGGTTTATAAATAACAGTTTCCCTATATAATCTTACAGTGTAAACAATCTAACAGCTGTCATGTTAGTTAAACAGATGGTTAATAGATGGCGCCTTTCATTAGGAACATAC
>JAGFPH010003612.1:43606-69303 GCA_018207615.1 Philaenus spumarius | reverse complement strand
TTGTAAGATTTGATTTTCCAATTGGTTGATTCAAATAAACTTGTAAGATTTAATTGTACTATTGGTAGATTCCAGTGGTAGATTGTAAGACCATTGATGCAATAAAACATACAAGTGCTTTCCCTCGTCACTGATATTAGAAACATGGAAGAGTTTGCAAACATCCACAGGACACATGGTTTGGTAATACTTGCGTACACAATGCGTGGGGACTAATTACCTTGATTTAGAAAGCGTATCTCTGTATTATAAGCTCGGTGTCGTCAAACATTTCCAAAGGCGGGTTCCGTTTTTATAAGATCGATTCAGATCTTCTCACAATCGGACTTGTTTCACGGTATTGAACCCGTCTGTTTTCAGTGGAACACAAACATCGGAAACACGTCCGAAGTTGTAAATAAATATTGATCTTGACTTGTGAGAAGATAACTTGGTGGAATAAAACTTGAATACGTAATATACACAAATAATACGTTTACTAACTTAAACGCGTTCCGACGACAACGTAGCCATCTTCAGGGATGCACGAGCTGCAATAATTAAACTATAACTCATAGTTTGATTAGAAAAGTTCATATTGTTTTACTTTTTTTATTACTAACTGTACCGGCTACTTTGTCCTCGTACAATAACAAATCCTGGTTAGTAAGTTATCAAGTACTACTTACTGTGCACCGTCTGTGACTTTTAAATTTCCTTGTATTACGCGTTTTGGGGCTTACGTCCCGTCATCGTATATTCCCTATCATTTTAGGTCGTCAAACATTAAACACTAAAAACATGTACATTACTTGACACACACATTACACAACATTCAGCGGCCGCGCACCTGAACGTTCGAAGGAAGGGTGTTAACCCCGCTTATTTACTTCGTTATCTTTTATTCTCATCGCTGTTTCTTACAGCGAATTTGACTGAAAGTTGAGTTTTTCGTTCAATAGGTCGTGTTTATTTAACTCTAGATCCAGTGGCCATTTCTGAACTAGCAAAACATTTTAGAACTCTTGTTAAAACAGAACTATTTTTCTTTCAAAAATAAGCACTACACCGGCACATTGGAAGAGCCAATGGTTATAAAAGGTCTTGAAAGATATTAGCAAATTTAAAAAAAAATAGAGTTTCAAAAGTTCCGGCCTGAAACACCTAAAAGCAAAACTATAAAAAGTTCTTTAAATTGTCGACTCCTTACATCTCGACGGATAAAAAATGTCAAATATAAAAGATGTGAAAAGCTGTCACGTGCCTGTATACAGCGTAGGCCAATTTAATCACCCTCTTGTTATTACAGGATCGTTTCTAGTTAAATTACTACATATCTATGTATATAAAAGCGAAATACCACTCACTCACTCACTGATTCACTCATAACGATTTCTCAAAAACTACCGAACGGATTGAAATGAAATTTGGTATGTAGCTTCCTCTAGGGCCATAGGTGCTCACTAAGAAAGTGTTTGAAAATTTTCGAAATTTTAGGAGGGGTTTAGGGGGATCAAAGTTACTAAAATCATAATTTCAGATCTTTCATTATTATGACAATAGTGCTTTTATTATTTAAGATCTAGATATATAAAAGCCAAATACCACTCACTGACTGGACACTTAAAAAGAATACAATTACGTTAAAAAGACTGAAAATACCAACCACCACGGGCAACGCCGTACGGGTCAGCTAGTATATTATATACTCTAAATTATATTAGGGGGCTACCGCTGCTCGCTTGGCTCGCTAACCTCAGCAGTGACATATGGTGATACCAATACAAACATATTATTATATATTGTGTTATTTTACGAAAATTATGATTGATTAGGACAGAAGCACTTGGATCTAAGTTGGGTGATGGGGGTAAATGTGGCGTGTATATAATGTTGGACAGAGATCGAAATAGACACGAAATGTCCCCAACGTCCACGAAATACCCTATTTTGTCCATGATTTTTACATTTTTTAACAGGAATTTTAAATATTTTATGAATTAAAAGTAGCCTAAAATATTCTTTGAAAATTCTTCTACATGTTAATGAAAGTTTCGTCAAAATCGGTTCAGCCATTCCGGAGATCAGCCAGGCCAGACAAACAGACCGACAGATAGACAGACATACAGACAAAAAATGTATAAATGTGTGTTTAGATTTTATTAATGTGTGAATAATCATATGATCTTAGAGAAAAGCTTATGTTTTGAAATCACAGACAGACACTCCAATTTTATTTCTATGTATAGATGGGCCAGATGTACTAGCGACTATGTTCACACGCCAAAAAACCTTATAGAAAATCTATCAAACTTGCTTTGCATTTTTGACACCTTAAATCGCGTTGGAGAAATGTCAAAATAGGCCAGTCGGTATAGGTTACAACTACCAGTAATTTGCAATACGGCTGATTTTTTTTATAAGTACCTTAAAGTATGTAGATCAACATAAAAAAAAGTTTACTAGTCTATCGATTTCCTAAAGTCGAAAAAAATCTATTATCATTTTTTTTTTTCGATTATCTTTAATATTTCGAGCTGAGATGAAGATAGAGAAAAGTAAAAAATACCACCGTGTAGGGGCGGTATTTTTCAACAAAAAAGGACATATTTATTTATTTCGTCCGAGCAATGGTTTGTCTGGAAAAAATTCGATAATGCAGGTATGTATTTTGCCGCAGGGGAAATCACTAAAAGGGGACATCTTATTCATATATGAAGCGTTGGCTCATCCTAAATTGGTCAAATTTTAATATATCGAATTGAAACTTGACATGGGAGTTAAAATATATATTTTAAATATTTATGCTGAGTCTCAGCTTGTTATCTTGAAAATCACCCGATCTAGGAGTCGATTTCGATTATCGATTTTAGGACTACCGGACCCACCAATTCATTTTAAACAGCTCCAGTTTAGAAAATTTTCAAAATATCAACCTGAAAGTTTTTTTACAAGTTAAATATATAGATTCAAACAAGATCAAGGAGTATAAACTTTTTTATTATTTACTTTTCGAAGCACAAGTAACTTAAAAAAGTATAATTTTAGACCTTTTTAGATTTTTCATCAAAACGCTTGAGTTAATCGGCTGCCGATTAGTTAATTTTTTAAATATAGTTTTTAAAATACGTATAGAAAAAAACAATTGTGTTTTTAACTTATGTACCAATTTTTAAATTGATATGTTAAAAAATGTCGAAAATGGAGTCGTTGAATCCAAAAGTGTTATAGTTAAAACGAGATAGGTAAAACAGAAGACTATTTTCAAGCGACTCGTTTTTAAAAATAATTTGAAAAAAATCGTTCATACTTCCTAAGAATATTTATACTAGTGTACTCAACTTGTAAAATTTTGATGTTGATATTCCAAAAATTTTCTAAACTGGAGCTGTTTAAAATGAATTGGTGGGTCCGGTACTCCTAAAATCGATAATCGAAATCGACTCCTAGATCAGGTCATTTTCAAGATAACAAGCTGAGACTCAGAATAAATATTTAAAATATATATTTTAACTCCTATGTCAAGTTTCAATTCGATATATTAAAATTCGGCCAATTTAGAATGAGCCAAAGCTTCATATATGAATAAGATGTCCCCTTTTAGTGATTTCCCCTGCTGCAAAATACATACCTGCATTATCGAATTTTTTCCAGACAAACCATTGCTCGGACGAAATAAATACATATGTCCTTTTTTGTTGCAAAGTACCTCCCCTACACGGTGGTATTTTTTTATTTTTCTCTATCTTCATCTCAGCTCGAAATATTAAGGATAATCGAAAAAAAAAATGATAATCGATTTTTTTTCGACTTTGGGAAATCGATAGACTGGTAAACTTTTTTTATGTTAATCTACATACTTTAATGTACTTATAAAAAAAATCAACCGTATTGTAAATTACTGGAACTTTTGGTCTAAAATGACCCCTACCGACTGGCCTAAAAATGAAAGTTGTAGAGAATAACATTTAAAATCGCCAAGTAGGTGTCAGTTTTCTCCTAAAATCTACTGCTGAAAAGCTATAGCTGTTTAAAAATTCACTTAAAAGAAAAGGTTAAAAAATCGCACTCTTTTCGTGTTATAACCCCTAAGCTATGCAACCTACGCACAACTCTGTGAGCTGCTTCCAATGAGCATCTCAAATTGAATACAGGTGCTACCAGTCGAAAGCTATAAGCGGAGCGTGACCAGAAGAGGGCGAAATAGTCGTGTTTAGTCATTAATGACGTTTCGAGTTTCGATTTTTCCTAAACCTTCCCGAAGAAATACCGCGTCTAACTGCCCAACAGCTTTGGAATTGAAGAGGATCCACTGGACCAAGGAAACTGTGCCATCACAACCGGCCCACATTTCCGCCGCATTACTCTTGCAATCGTTTGAGCAATGTGGCAATACTATCAACAGGCTGTGTTAAAACACTTTAACTCGTTTGCTGAACTCGAACTACGACCAGTTTATTACGTTATGATCAGTTTTTATCACATTTTCAGTAATCGAATGGAATGCCGTCCGCTAAGCCTGAAAACAGCTAGCAAGACGTTGTGGATTTAGTGGCCCTACATAACACGATTTTAAACTTACAAAACAAAAATTTTGGGCAACTGAAAAGGCTGAGTTTTTCGCAGCATTAACGCAACTCCCCAGAGGTGAATGTTTGACAGCCGCTGGAGTAATTGAGCCGTACTTTCTCGACACCAACAGTGACTTCAGACGTCGCAACACTACGCCATTTATGAAACTATACTGCAAATCTTACTTGAAGGGTATTTCCAACAAAATGGCGTTCCACTGCATGTGGCCCTTCTTCTTAAAGCCGCTTATACACTTTAGCGTTCACCCCGAATGAGCGTGAGAGCCGAGAAGAAGGGGGCACACGCTAACGCCCCGCATGAAAAATGAGCCACTGTGTCTGACCTCGCGCGGACCAAACAGAGAACGCAGTCTGTGTTGTGTAGACGAGACGAACGAGTACTCCCTGCAATGGTAAAAATTGATCGTCGCCGGATTTTGTTGCATATAACTCATTCAACAAGAAAAGGAGATAAGGCAAAGATAATTGTTTGAAGAAAGTTGCAATGCTTTACTGTTAAAAACAATAGGACATGAAACAGACGACAACTCCAACATTTTTGAAATTAAGCTATTGTGATAATTCATCCACGGGGTTCCACAGAACGTGATAGGTTTGGTAGTATCCCTGAAGGGTGAGAGAATTATCCTGAGACAATTCCAAATAAAAATAACAGCAAACTAACAATAATTAATAGTAATCACTGCACGAGACTCGTGTGTCAACAGGAAAGGATTTTCTAAAAGGAAGGGTAGGCTCATATTGTTCGGTCCGACCCCAGTCGTCACCCTTCACGAAGATCGTACTCCCTGAGTACGAACCGAACACGCGCTCACTTACCGGCAACTCTCGGATCAGGCTGAGTCATGCGGATCCATTCTTCTGAGCAAAACAGGGCGAATGCTTAAGTGCATGCGCAACTTTAGGTTGCTCCCTCCCCCCACATTCAAGTTGGCCTCAAGGGATTATTATTACGCTCCCACATAAAAGATGAACCCCTAGTTGCCCATGTAAAGCCCCGTAAGCTCAGTGACATTAAGGATACTTTTAACAAAATTGTCCTCCTGGAGGACGTTTTTTCCCATATTTTAGCTTTCCAAAAGTCGCATAACTCACATGTTCGAGCGTCTTACACTGTTCTGCGGTTTCTTCCAGCACGCCACATTTCCTACGAGGCCTCCGGTGAAAACGCATTGAGCCCTTACTGTTCGAACCTTTATTTTCAAGTCGATGGATTGGTCGTGATGTACCATTGCTGGCTTCCACATTTCTCCCAGTAACACCCTGTGGTTTCTGGAGATATGGTAAAGAACGAGTGCAAAGCAAAGAGTTTTATGACGTCAATGACCTGAATGAACGGATAGGAGATGTGGTGCTATCCAATCCCCGCAAAAAGTGTCCAAGGGCTATGAATGCTACTGTTCGTTTACGTGTATGTGTTGAACATGATTTCCAACAGGTTAACACTGTTATCAAAGTTATTTAGTACATTTTTAATGTCTTTAAAGCTAATAAAATGTATCTGTCATTTGAGGGTTAACTTAATTTTGATAAAACCTGTAAGTTATGACAACATTTTCGGCAGTATATGGCAAGGTTACAAGGGCTGGTCCACTCCTTTGATGCTGACGCTCGCCGACTGTTCCAACCTTCCTCTCGCCCCCCCCCCCCTCCGATGTGACGTCACTCTGGTACCATGACACGCCGCGTAAGCACGGTTCACCTTAGCTCTTACGTGTTATTTGATATAACGTTGCAGACGATAATTCTTTAAAAAAATTATGCAATACACACAATCACCTAATTTATACATTTACCAAGTTTGGTGAATATTGAGTAATTATTTTGTCCAGTACTCGTATTTAAAGAAGGTATATAATTCCGCGAGATTTTCGCTTTTTGACGCATATTTAAAGCTAATTTTCTCGGAGAGGCATTCCACAAATTTCTTGAAAAATGTATACAATGCACACAATCACCTAGTATATGATAGCGAGTTTGGTTAATATTAAGCAATTATTTTTTTCAGTAAAAGTGTTTAAATGAAGTATTTAATTCCGCAAGATTTTCGCCTTTTGGCGAATATTCAAGGCTAATTTTCTCGAAGAGGCTTCCCATGAATTTCTTTAATAAAAAATTATACAATAAACACAATCACCTAAATTATATGATTAGCAAGGTATTTATTTATTTAATGTTACGTTGCAGACGAGATTACTTTATGAAATGTTACCAAGATTATCAAGTAATATTGTCTGCAACGTTACTTGAATATTCCAAGAAACACCTTTACTAAAAAAATACATTAAAACAAACATTTTCAGAATGATGAGATACAAATAAATAAATATATAAATAACAATAAGAGTTAAACTTAGAGCACCGGTAATTATTGATAACTCAAGATTTAAAAAGAAAACAAATTTTAAGTAATCAGCTTCAAATTAAAATAAACATTAAAACATATTACTTATTTAATATAAGAGTTGGAAGCGAAATTACTTTATGTTAAAATGTTACCAAGGTCCTCAAGTAATTTCTTCTGCAGCTTTAAGTAAAAATGTTTTAAGAAAATCTTTACCAGCAAAATGCACTTAAAACTGTCAGAATAATTATATATAAATAAATATATAATATACAAATAATTATAATCAAATTTAAACCTAAAGTAATGCAATTATTGATGACAAAAATAAAAAAATTAAACATAATTGTAAGTTAAACTGTCAATTTAAATTTAAATAGTTCAATTGTTTAAATTTAACTATTAAATTAACTATTATCTAAGGCCTAGGGAAGGAACATTTCTATAAAGCAGTTTATTTATTTTTTTATGTCAGCAGTAATTATTATGTCATGTGCATATCTGGATATAAGGTACTCATTATGTGTAAGTATTTATAACTTTTATGTGTTTTATTTTATACACATGTTTTATTAAACTGCAAGTTTAAGTTTTAGTGGTTTATTGTAATAAATACAATTATTTTAAATAATGTGGCATATTTTGTTCAATTTTGTATTTGGTTTTCAGAAATGTTTCAGAGAATAAAATTAAAAGTATGCTAACATTAGTACACTACATCGGTTTATTACCTACGAATTAGTTAGTTTTATTGTAACCCTGTCTTCTTCTTACATCTTTAGACTAATTGTTTACAGTCTACTTATTGCTGTGTGTAGTGTCAATACTAAAACTAAAGAAGAGCGCACCATACAAATTTTACAGCTTTGCTAAGAAATTGAAATTATTGTAGCAGAGAATACTAAAAAAGCGTTGGGAATGGAGCATTTGTTACCACCGTGACGTCATCACAGTGGCAGTGACGGAAACGCTTTCCGCGGAGGACTGGTCTAGCCCTTGTATTCTATAGCCTATAGGGTATAGGGTCTAAATAAAATCGCTGACTATCTTCTGTGTTGTATTTAAAATATTATATATCATTTACTAAAGGGCTCCGTTCCATGGCAACTCGCGGCTTTGATCGATCTACACTTGGGATAAAGTAAATGAAAACAGATTTTCGTATATTCTGATATTTTCTTGGAAATACCGATTGATTATTACACAGGCGCTTGGATCGGTATAGAAGGGTGGGGTAACCTAGACGCTAACGCATGCACAGTAGGGCCAGTAATTTTGTACTTATATAATTGAGAGAAAATAAAATGAGAATGTAATGCAGAACACGCTATCAAATCTGAAACCGTGGAACCCTCGTGTTCTGAACCCGTTCTACCCGGTATCCTCGGAGGACAGAATGTGACCAACCTGGTTTCTTTGCAAAACGTGTTTTCACGTCAGTATTGTGACACCAGAAACGTTTATTAAATAACATCTAGTTGCTATAAGTTAAGTTATGACATAGAATACCTTAGAAAGTGGCATAACAGTTAAATCAAGTTCATGAAAAACTATTGCGTTCTGTTTCTAAACAGGTTGGCCGTGAACTGGCCAAGTTAAAGTGTTGCAATGGATCTTCAAATTGGTCCATTAGGGCCTAAACAGCAATAAATTTAAAACTTTTTTAGAATTATGATTGGCCCTTCGAAGTTAAACAGCCGTCTGAAGCATTCTAGAACATTCTGAAAGATTCTATAACATTCTGGAACAATCTAGAACATTCTGGAATAGTCTAGAACATTTTGGAAACCTTTACTCTTGCATACATGCTCAGCTAAGTGCTAGTAAGTTCAAAAAACCACGACTTCCGCCAATTTGTTTAAGAATTTCCCGTCTATATTTTACACCTCTGACGCAAATAAACGAAATGCAAAATTTGTTTCCTATATATAACTTACAAAGGGAAGCCCCTGCGTGCTCCGCACGCTAACCCCGACGAAACCTTCTATACACATAATTATGTTATGTTTTCTTTATAATAAAGGTGTAGGATTAATAATAACCCCAAAGATAAGATGGTAAATAATGTTAAATAGTGAAAACAAATTATTTCGTATATTTACTAACAATCGTCATAATGAAGACCATAATTATAAGAACCAGCAAGGCTCAGGTCTACACTTTAATAGAAACCTAACCTAAAAGTTGGAAATATACATAATTGCTTCAGATTGAGAAATCAGCTGTTAATGGAATATTAGAGCAAACAGCTGTTTTATCTGTTATTTTATTCAATTGGTTGCTATGGTAATAAATGTAAATACATGTGTTGGTTCATCAGTCTAGGCCTAACCTAAGAACTTTTCCAACTAAATTTTCAAATATTGAAATAAAAAAAAATTTCAAAATTAATTATAGCTTATGTTACTTAGGGTTAGTGTGGCTTTTTATTAGTAAAACTATTTTTTCTCTGGGGGTACTTCAAGAGATTACCCCTTACATACAAACAAACAAATTAAAGTATCTAGCTTCAAATACCGTTTAATGTTTCCAAAACATTATAGAACGTTCTCGAACCTTCTGGACGATTTTATACCATTCTTCAACATTCTACGACAATCTAGAACATTCTGGAATAATTTTCTCGAAACTGCTGGAATATTTTACAACATTCTCTAACATTCTGCCTGGAACATGCCAGAAGCTCTAGAATACTCAGGAATATTCTGACGAGTCCCGTCCACTTCAGCACTCGATTTCCAACTGCTCCACCGTCTTCCCTTAAGATGTTCATAGGTGGATGCAAATATGGTACACACGATAGTTGCCTAAGGCGCTCGGAATCCAACAACCAGAAGCACGTTTTTACTTTCTCCACCCTATACGTAGTATATGGAGAAAGTATTGTTTTCGTCCAAATTTTCGAATTTGAATGTTTAGTGGAATTATCTGTTTTGGTGCTCCCTGAACCCCAAAAAAATGTTTAGTGGAATTATCTGTGTCAGTGCTTCCAGAACCCAAAATTATTTTTAGTGGAATTATTTGTTTTGGTGCTCCCTGAACCCAAAAAAGTGTTTTTTTGGTGACGTCTGTCCGTGTGTCTGTAAGGATGTGTACAAAGCTGGAGACCACACCAACGGTCCGATTTTGATGAAATTTGATATGGATGTGTAGTTCTGGAACATCTCCAGGCTTTTTTTTCAAATTTTAGATTTTTAAGGCATTTTTCTTCCCCCAAAATGGCCAAAAAACCAGAAAAATCAAAATTTCTCAAAAACGGCTCTAACGATTTTGATAAAATTTGGCTTACTTGTAGCCCTTAATGTACCCTACCATATGCAAAAAACAGCATCTTTCTAAAAATTCTCGTTTAGGTAATAATAATAATAATAATAATAATAATAACTGATTTTTGGGGGTTTTTGGCCAAAAAGGGTGTTGTTTTTCAAAATTTTTCAAATCATTTTTTCGTGCATCTATACAGGCCTAATTGACATGGTGCAAATTTGTTCGAAATCGATCGAATAGTTTAAATAATAATAATATAATATGGATGTGTGTTACATGCATCTAATATTTTCCATAGTAACATTTTCCTAATTTTGCAATTCTAAATAACCACCTCCTATGCTTCTCTTGGGAAGGTATAAAGTTTCAACTGGTAGAAAGTATGTGGCAGTTATCTGGTACCGTTTATTTTACCTGAAGTAACTGTTTTTATTTTTTTTTTTTATTTATCGTACTAGCATGAAATTGTTTAAGAGGTTTCTCTAAAAATATAGGACATTATTCTGCAGGTTTTGTTTTTTTACACGGCCGTATAGCTCGCTTTGTTTCCCCAAAATCAATCAAAACGTAAAATACCATAAAAGTACCCAATAGTGGGGGGATTTTACCATGTAGGCATCTTCTGATCAGAGGAAGACGGCCGAGTTTGTAAACTGCGAAGCAGTCTACAACCCGAGATCGCAAAGTCGAGGTGCAAACTCGCAGAGCTAGATTTTTCGCTGCAAGTGGAACGCAAGAGGCTCAGGTACAAACAAATTCTACTTATATATTTCGTACACGAAGACGGCTATTCAGCACCTTCGTGTGTAGATCACTTTCCCAAATAGTCGGTCGAAACTTTATTTTGGAAATTCGCTCAACTGACGTCAGCGGTTCGGCTGCGTGGTCGAATTATTTTTAATTGCGAGTTAAATTTAATAAATACTAAAAAAGCTCATAAAACACCATTATTCATTTTTAAACATCCGATCTAATTTAATCTATAGACTGTATGAATCCAAAAAAGTAGGTAACAGTTTTAAATCCTTGGCATTTCAGCCTACGCACTTTTGGGAACTACGCTTCACTTCTCTACAAGAAAGTCACTGAAAAGCCCAGTCGGTATAGGTTACAACTACCAGTAATTTGCAATACGGCTGATTTTTTTTATAAGTACCTTAAAGTATGTAGATTAACATAAAAAAAAGTTTACTAGTCTATCGATTTCCCAAAGTCGAACAAAAAATCGATTATCATTTTTTGTTCGATTATCCTTAATATTTCTAGCTGGAATGAAGATAGAGAAAAATAAAAAATATCACCGTGTAGGGGAGGTATTTTTCAACAAAAAAGGTCGTATGTATTTATTTCGTCCGAGCAATGGTTTGTCTGGAAAAAATTAGATAATGCAGGTATGTATTTTGCAGCAGGGGAAATCACAAAAAGGGGACATCTTATTCATGTATGAAGAGTTGGCTCATTATAAATTGGCCGAATTTTAATATATCGAATTGAAACTTGACGTAGGAGTTAAAATATATATTTTAAACATTTATGCTGAGTCTCAGCTTGTTATCTTAAAAATGACCCGATCTAGGAGTCGATTTCGATGATCGATTTTAGGAGTACCGGACTCACCAATTCATTTTAAACAGCTCCAGTTTAGAAACTTTTTAAAATATCAACCTGAAAGTTTGATATATATAGATTCAAACAAGATGAAGGAGTATAAACCTTTTTTATTATTTACTTTTCAAAGTACAAATAAGTAACTTAAAAAAGTATAATTTTAGACCTTTTTAGATTTTTCATCAAAACGCTTGAGTTAATCGGCTGCAGATTGGTCAATTTTTTAAATATAGTTTTTAAAATAAATATAGCAAAAAACTATTGTATTTTTAACTTCTGTACCAATTTTTAAATCGATATGTTCAAAAATGTCGAAAATGGAGTCGTTGAATCCAAAGGTGTTTTAGTTAAAACGAGATAGGTAAAACAGAAGACTATTTTCAAGCGCCTCGTTTTTAAAAATAGCATGAGACAAAAATCGTTCATACTTACTAAGAATATTTATACTGGTGTACTCAACTTGTAAAACAAATTTGATGTTGATATTCCAAAAATTGACGAAACTGGAATAGATTGAAATTAGTTCGTGGGTCCGGTACTCCTAAAATCGATAATCGAAATCGACTCCTAGATCGGGTCATTTTCAAGATAACAAGCTGAGACTCAGCATAAATATTTAAATTATATATTTTAACTCCTACGTCAAGTTTCAATTCGATATATTAAAATTCGGCCAATTTAGAATGAGCCAAATCTTCATATATGAATAAGATGTCCCCTTTTAGTGATTTTCCCTACTGCAAAATACCTACCTGCATTATCGAATTTTTTCCAGACGAACCATTGCTCGGACGAAATAAGTACATATGTCCTTTTTTGTTGAAAATACCTCCCCTACACGGTGGTATTTTTTATTTGTCTCTATCTTCATCCCAGCTCGAAATATTAAGAATAATCGGAGAAAAAAATGATAATCGATTTTTTTTCGACTTTGGGAAATCGATAGACTGGTAAACTTTTTTTATGTTAATGTACATACTTTAATGTACTTATAAAAAAAATCAGCCATATTGTAAATTACTGGAACTTTTATTGGTCTAAATTTACCCCTACCGACTGGCCTAGAAATAGTCTTTCATTTGTCAGCATTGTCTGTGTCTTGTAAGTATTCAGAACAATGCAATTCCTCTGAGGTAGCAGAGAAGGGCTTAGTGGTTAAACACGCTCGTCCATTTTCCAACACAGTTTCGAACCTAGTTACTGGCACTATACGCTGCACCCCCGCCTTCATTAGTCTAACTGGCACACAGTATAAGCATTGTATGTACAACACAGACGAAGATGTATTAAGTTAAAAGTGAAACACTAACTGCGGGTAACCAGACTTCGCTTGATATAAATCACTATTTGATATTGATTGCACTTTTACAAAATAAAATTCCCAAGGCAATCTAAGACTTCAATTAAATCTAATTTAAAGTGACTGTACCAATATTAATACTTCTGACATTTATTCGTGTAATTACTGGAACCAATAAGGCAAGATGCTATAAAGATTAAACAATTTTGTCCTTGATAACTATATTCGTCCTAATTGCTTTGCAAACGTCCTTCATTTTACTTTCTCACTACACTGTAGTATAGAGAAAGTATAGTGATCGCAAAAAAATCGATGTTGAGATGTTTGTGGAAATATCCGTTTTGGGGCCCCTGAGTCCAAAAAAGTAGTCTAATTTTTACAAAACTTCTGTCTCTATTTCTGTATGTATACAAAGCTAGAGAGAAAACTATTCGATCGATTTCGCACAAATTTGCACCAAACATGTCAATTAGATCTGTATAGATGCACGAAAAAAGGTTTTGAAAAATTTTGAAAAAAAACCCTCTTTTTGGAAAAAAAACACCCCAAAAATCAGTTATTTTTTTTATAAAAAAACCGCTCTAACGATTTTGATAAAATTTGTCTTATTTGCAGCCCTTATTAGACCCTACAATATGCAAAAACAACAGCATATTAGCCTATATTTCAAAAAATTCTCATTTAGCTAATAATAATAATATTTGATTTTTTAGAGTTTTTTGGCCGAAAAGGGGTTAATTTGTTTTCAAAATTTGTCAAAAGTTTTTTTCGTGCGTTTATATAGGCCTAATTGACATGTTTGGTACAAATTTGTTCGAAATCGATTGAATAGTTTCCTCTTTAGCTAATAATAATAATTTTTATTACTATCCTACTTTAATGTACTACTAGTGGACCGGGCAATGCTTCGCTATTGCTTGATTTACCTAACCTAAAATTATATTCAGTTTTTGATCAAAATCAGTTGTTGATCAAAATCAGCTGTTGATCAAAATCAGCTGTTTTAAGCTTTTCATACGAACAACTGTTTTTTGTGCCCCTGATAAAATCAAAAGAAATCTTTCTTCTTCTTCCTTAAGATTGACCTTCCATAAGATTAACATGGCAACTTTGAGGGCCACTGGGGCGAAGCCCTTAACATACATTGAGCTCATTTTAAGGGAAGCATAACTTCAGAGTGAGCTCTGTAAAATGACACCAAAAACATCAAAATCGGTTAAAAACTCTAGGAGGAGTTCTACTCACAAAATAACCCCTATCAAATTAATTATGTATAGATACTATAAATATATAGTACACATATATAGCAGAGTATATAGTTTACTTTTTAATACCTCTGAAATGGACATTGTGCTTCCTCATTTCCTAAGTCGTTTTAAAGTAGTTTACTTGGTAACAAATCTGAAATGGACATTGTGCTTCCTCATTTCGCTAGTTGTATGAAAATAGTTTGCTTGGTTATACCTCTGAAATGGACATTGCGCTTCCTCATTTCGTAAGTTGCGTTAAAATAGTTTACTTGGTAGCACCTCTGAAATGGACATGTGCTTCCTCGTTTCGTAAGTTGTTTTAAAGTAGTTTACTTGGTAGCACCTCTGAAAAGTGCATTGTGTTTCCTCATTTCGTAAGTTGTTTTAAAGTAGTTTACTTGGTAATACCTGTGAAATGGACATGCGCTTCCTCATTTCGTAAGTTGTGTTAAAATAGTTTACTTGGTAGCACCTTTTGAAATGGACATTGCGCTTCCCCATTTCGTAAGTTGTGTTAAAATAGTTTACTTGGTAGCACATCTGAAATGGACATTGCGCTTCCTCATTTCGTAAGTTGTGTTAAAATAGTTTGCTTGGTAGCACCTCTGAAATGGACATGTGCTTCCTCGTTTCGTAAGTTGTTCTAAAGCACTGTACTTGGTAATACATCTGAAATGGATATTGTGCTTCCTCATTTTGTAAGTTGTGTTAAAATAGTTTACTTGGTAGTGTTGAAGTAATCAAATTTCAGATTAATCAACGATTTATATTCATTACAGTTTTCACTTCTATCGGCAGTCCCGCGACTTACGAATTATCACTGTACTAAGAACCAAACCTTGAATATGTACATTTTCAAAATGGCTGCCGTGTAACCTGTTTGACGTAAGTATCTCCAAAATCGATAACTGTACAAACATTATAAACTGACGCCATATTTAAGATACTTTTTCTCCGTCAATTCCCCACCATCCATGTTACACAATGTTATGGAAAATTTCGTGTTCAGTTGCAACGGCTTCTACAACTTACAAGAAAATCCTTTTCACTTGTTTGGTTAACTAATTACTTGCGTCTGCCGCCGACCGAAAGGCTGAAGATTCTCTACGGCCAAGGTCGACGGGTGAAAGTGTTTTTAAAATCGCCAAACTGTAATGATAAACAATTATTTCTAGTGGTAATCATCACCCGTGACGCTTGGATAATATGTTTGGTTTACTTTCTATAAATATAGTTTTAATCTGCCTACAACTACTGAGGCTAGAAAAACAAGTTTTCTGGTAAATAGAGACTTTAACAGGACAGAAGGCACGTCAGTAGAAGTGACTGCGTGAAATAAATAATTCAGATGGTATTCGTATGTGTTGAGAATAAAATAATACAATTTCAGTTGACTGTATAATAGTTAATATATAATAGGCTAATAATAGAATATAATAGAATGTATAATATTTATTCACAGTCACCCTTGTCGTAAAACACTCTCCTCGCCCATTCACTATAAGATCTTCCTCGGGCAAATAGTAAATTTGAATTTGTCATCACACTTATTATATAACAATGTTTGTTTTAATTGTTTTAAAATCACTTTATATTATAGAACATGTTTTTATGAACAATTTGATATACAGGGTGTCCCTGAACTCTCAGGACCCCTTTTGTGGATATGTTCCTGGGATCCAGACAAACATATTTCACAATACAAACATGGGTCTACGGTGCTTATTTTTTCGTTTGTCTGTCTGTTTGTGTTTTTTACAAAATACTTAATATTTTTTGAAGTAGAAAATATATTGAGCTCAAACTTTGTATAAATATTTGTTGCGTAGCCTTTTATCGCTGTTAAAAAAATTATAACATTATTTTAAATAATTTAAAAATTGCGGCTGTTTATAATTTTCAATGACAAATATCTCAAAAACTGCTAACTTTACGAAAAATTTACGAGGGACAAAAAATTACTTTTTTAATGACAAACATAATGGTTTTTTTATTTTATCTGTAGCTCAAAGGATAACAGAGATATTGAAAAAAAAGGAAAATTGTATTTCTTGGTAGTTGTCAACAATACCCAGAATTGCTTTAGAAACTAAATATTTTAATGCATTTTGGGTTAAAGTATTTCGTAAAAACACATACAGACAGACAGACGAAAAAATAAGCACCGTAGACCCATGTTTATATTGTGAAATATGTTTGTCTGGATCCCAGGAACATATCCTCAAAAGGGGTCCAGGGAGTTCGGGGACACCCTGTATATACATGCTATTTAAACATATTCTTTCATATAAAAAATAATTGTTAAACTAACCGTGCAAGATGCTAAAAAATGGCCCAACACTTTAAAGTGATTCAATTAGCCCTCGGAGGGAATCAGCCTGCTATATTGCTGTTTGTCAAATATTCACATTTTTATTCCAAGTGAAAGTTGATAGTAATTCATGTCAGTATTGTCTAAACAATTATACCCGTGATCTATTGACACTAGATGTTTAGCTTTCCTACGCTAATTCTAAATTAATTTTCCGTTAACACGAAATGCTCTTATTCAACACCAAGACTGAAATAAACCAGAAGCGAACCGTAAACAACTTAGATAATGGTGACGGGATCGAGAAGCAACGGCCATTGGTGTTCAGACCATCTCGCCAAACGAAAAGGAAAGTTGTTCGACCGGCTTCTGCCTGGAATGTGTCGGAGATTTAAACGCACGGTGAAGTTATACTTTCGTTTTCGACTGAACCTTTAATTTTCGTCCGACGTTTATGCTATTAGCTCGTGAGGTCATTCGCTTACGGTTTCAGTTGTAGATGATATACGTCGGTAGACAAGGGTCAGTTATTATTTTGGGATCAGACTTTCAAGTGAAATGCTTGGGTCATGTCCTTGTGAGTGAGTTTTTTTATTATGCAATGTTATTATTAGTCTATTATTAATTTTTTTTACATAGAAACAACAAAGAAAAATATTGACAAGGACTTCTCAAACTCCCTTTATTTCATTTCTAAATTCAACGCATTTTATTTACTACTAGCGGACCCAGCAATGCTTAGCTATTGCTTGATTTAATTTAAAGGGTAATTATTCCATTTCATTACATTGACTTAAGGCTCGGCTCCCTACATTCAAAACGGCGAAGCGGGTACCAATTTCAATGGTAAATAACCAAAACATACCTTCACTATTAAGCATATTTTTGTGTTGTTTTTATCAAAAATCGAAAGCTGTATTTTTTTCTTTTTCTTAAAGTAAAATAGATTGTGGGTGTTGATTGCTAAGGTTTTTTGCAATATCTCTTTTTGCAACTGAGTAAAAAATTAATAAAGTTTACTATTTTTTACTATTTATATCATACGTTTATGAAAACAACTAAACGGTTTTGAAAACGTATTCAGCAATCACCATCCGCATATGGCAGTACTTCAAAATGAAACCACATTTTTAAACTTATTCCACGAATTAAGGGTCATCTATACCTTGCGTAAAACAGCAAAAATATGCACTTCGTACTAACGTGTTTCGGACGCCGTTTTTCAACCTAAAAAGTTGTGAAACATCTTAAATTGTTCTTAAAGGCTTTGTGCTTTTGTCTTATATCTCATAATTGAAAGAAATCGACGGCAACTCCTTTTAATCAACAGTTTAACTGAGTAAAAATCGATTACTTTTAACGCATTTTTTGGGCGTTTTAAGCAATAATTTCCATATTTTAAGCTAACACGTAAAAAATATAAAGCCTTCTTTATAACTTAAATTAGTTTCCAAGATTATTAATTTATAAATAGAATCCGAAACACTTTATTACGAATGCATGTTTCAACGATTTTGCGGCTTGAGTCAGACCTTTTGTATTGCAATCATACGGCACACTCAGGAGTTTTTTTTCAAGGTAAAGAAGAGCCTTAACGGAAAAAAATGACTTATTCTGTAGCATTGCTCTTATGGGAGATTGAATATGACGGACAGGGTAGCGCCCCCTTAAGTAATCGAATTGTAAAATGGTTTTTATGCCACTTAAGATATATACTACACAAATTTATATTTATAGTTTGTAAACTTTTTATAGATAATACAGTAAACCTTTTGTTTGCTTTTACCTAATCTAATAAAACTGATAGTTGTGAAGAATTGGAAAAAAATCTAATTCTAAATTAGCCCAATTGGTTGCCAATTAACTTGTTTTGGTTCGTTGTAGGCCTAACAAAAAATTATGTTCAGTTTTTAATCCGAATCAGTTGTTTTAAATATTATAATATGTAACGACCAATGTTTGAATTAAATTTAAATATAGTAAGCATTTTTAGTTGATTTTGGTTTTTGTTTGCTTAAAGTTGGTCAATCTAACACGAAAAAGCTGTTGGTTTTGAATAATAATAAACTGATTACGAATGCTGATTAAAGTTGCTATGGTAATGAATGTAAACAAGTATGACGTGTTGTTAGGCTTTTTATACGAACAAAAGAGGCTGTTTAGTTTTTCCGAATTTGAAACTTTTTCGGGAAATTTTTCTTTATATAAAAACCTAGTTCGGACTATTACGAACATTTTAAAACAAAAAATAGCCAAATTGGTCCAGCCGTTCTCAAGCGAAGCGCTTACAAAGGAACAGCAATTCATTTTTACTATATATTAGTGGACCCAGCAATGCTTCGCTATTAGCTTGATTTAATTTAAAGGGTAGTTATTCCATTTCATTACATTGACTTAAGTAATCGAATTGCAAAATGGTTTTTATACCACTTAAAAATATACTACACACATTTAGATTTAGATTTTGTAAAAATTTAGGACTATAGATAATACAGTGAACCTTTTGTTTGCTTTTATCAAATCCAAAAAAAACTGATAGTTGTGAAGAATTGTAAAAAACCTGATTTTAAATTAGCCCAATTAGTTGCAAATAAAAGTGTTTTGGTTCATTGCAGACCTAACCTAAAAATATGTTCAGTTTTTTATTCAAATCAGCTGTTTTATATATAATACATAACAACCAATGTTTGAATTAAATTAAAATATAGTAAGCATTAGTTGATTTTTGTTTTTCTTTGCCTTAAGTTAATCAATTTAACAATCTTAAAAAGCTGTTGGTTTTGAAGAATAATAAACTGATAAGTAAATTTGCTATGGTAATGATAATGAATGTAAACAAACATGACGTGTTGCTAAGGTTTTTATACGAACAGCTGTTTTTGTGCGCTATGGTTTTGGGTCCATACAAAAGAGGCTGTTTAGTTTTTTCTAAATTTGAAACTTTTTCGGGAAACTTTTAAAATTTTTGTTTATATAAAAACCTAGTTCGGACTATAACGAACATTTTAAAACTAAAAATAGCCAAATTGGTCCAGCTGTTTTCAAGTGATGCGCTCACAAAGGAACAGCAATTAATTTTTATTATATAGATAACTTTATTTTATTTTCTTATATTTATTACTTGACGTATGTACAAAAAAAGTAACTTTTAATTCAAATTGCAGAGTATAGTATTTAATATAATTATTTTTTGTTGTTAAGAAGGACGTTACGAATACCTTCAGGCTATCTACAAAAACATATGCTTTATTGATTATCAGCTTGATAAATATTTAAAAAAATTGGTTGGCTACTCGGATTTCCCAATGATTCGAGGTTGGTTGGCTATATTTGGATCTGGTCATTATTCTTCACAACTAACTGTTTTTTAATGTTAGATAATAGCAAACAAAATAATTAAAAAAGGCTTATCGCCATTAAAATTATGCTAACTATATTCTTTAATAGGCACTAGGTCTATCTAACAAGAGAAGTTTGAAATATTGCTTTACCGTATCACATTTTGGTCTAAGTTTATAACTTGAAGATCGTCCCTCTTCTATAAACAAATTTAAAATTTCTGTCCTAATAAAACGACATTCCCGTGAAAAAACTCATATTATACAATAATCTGTTTGCATTTGTTTCGCCGCGAGTCGCTGATGGGATTGGTGAGCTAAGCGAGCACTGGGCGAAGCCCTCTAGTTCCATTTGCATAAGCTACATGTATGAATTGAATTTTCAAGTAAAATTATGTTAACTGTGTACATATTACCTATCGAAAGACTATGTACGGAAGCAAGTTAAGGAAATTAATTTCATTTGGTGTACAGCGCATAAGCGTCTTGAGAATGGTTTCCTCTTATTGCACTGTGTCTGAAGCCGCAGTTTTGGTTATCGCCGGAGAGATGACTGTGGATTTGCTAACTTTAGAAAGAAGAAAATATGCGACAGCATTAGGACGGAAATTAGTATTGCTGGAAGCAAGCGTGGCTTTATGTCAGGGAAGATGGGGCGAGGAACTAGCAGGAACCTATCACCTTGGCTGCAGAGGAAACACGGAAAATTGGACTCTTATTTTACGCAATTTTTTACCTGAGACGGATTTTTCAGTAGCTCTCTGTTTAAAATAGGGAAAGTTAGATCAACAGAATGTCGGATGCGTGGGCCGAGAAGGATGACACATCCTTTTTGAATGCACGCGGTTGACTGGATGAAGCTTTTTTAAAAATACAACCTGGGCACATCGTTTTACGAACTGTGTCCGACGAGTTGGACTGGAGAGTTATATCCCAGTATGAAAGATTTGTTAAGGACGAAACAAACATGCTTAGAGGTCTACACTGGATTCCACGTTCACCGTGCAGTACAGAGCGCCCATAAGCCATGTTATCCATGCGACAGTCTCAGCGATGGTAGCCAACTATAAAACATCAACTCCCATGCAACTGGTCAGTTGACGCAACCCGCATGACAATAAACGTGATGTTCCCTGTAACGGTAGTAGCATGTCAATTCTCCCGTAAGCTCTGTACTGCACGGTGAACGTGGAATCCAGTGTAGAAGAGGACAAACCTACGAGACCGTAGAGATGCACAAACTAAGCTTGATAAGTCCTGGTCTGATGTAATGCGAAAGTAGTTCCGGGCCAGGATGTTGGATAAAGGTTAGTGGGCAAACCGGATGAACTGGGAGTCCCACACACCGGACGACTAGTCTCCTGATGGTGCTTATAGAATCCCCCTCTGTAAAAACGTT
Organism: Philaenus spumarius; assembly: GCA_018207615.1. Taxonomy (NCBI): domain Eukaryota; kingdom Metazoa; phylum Arthropoda; class Insecta; order Hemiptera; family Aphrophoridae; genus Philaenus; species Philaenus spumarius. The sequence continues at coordinate 47,915 of JAGFPH010003612.1, read as the reverse complement.
CGAAGAAATACTAAAACTTACCGACAAATGTTTAAAAGGATAATTAAAACCTACGGATAATAGTACATTTACAATGCATGACTCCGATGAAAAGTTGTCACTGTCGGTACAACAATCAGCTCTGTACTACACTGGATTACACATTCACCGTGCAGTACAGAGCGTCCATAAGCCATGTTATCCATACGACAGTCTCAGATATACTAGCCAACTAAAAAACATCAACTCCCATGCAATGCTCGGTCAGTTGACGCAACCTGCATGACAATAAACGTGATTTTCCTCGTAATGGTAGTAGCATGTCTATTCTCCCGTAAGCTCTGTACTGCACGGTGAACATGGAATCGAGTCTAGAATGCTAGCTATTTCTAAGCGGTATTTCCATTAACAGCTGATTGTACACGTGGTATAATTCATGTTTTCTCAAATTTTATGTTAATAGTGTATTTTTATTTCTGAGCATGGCTGAGGCGTGCAGGTTCTTTTAAACATTGGCTATAATTCCTCCTATATCGTAAGTTAAAGAATTTAATGTAGGCGTAAGTTGTTACAATGTGTGGAGAAAAAACGACAGTTGGCGTGCGAAGCACGCATACTACTTTGTTATTTATCTATAAATACATGTCCCAATATACTACGGAAAGCAATTTGTTCTTGTTTTACTATTACTAAAGCAACTAAATACTGTTTACTATTATTACGTACCAATAACACAAACTGTTAAAACTTTCCTGGACCTGCCAAAATGACCCTTAACGTATCAACTGCTATAGAAGCTAGTGTACGTACGTGAGTAACACATTAGTATGGCGCGTGCGAAAGATTATATTGTTTGATTTATTCGTTAACTCATAACAGCAGATTTCGCGAATCGGAAACCTTCCAAAACTATGTGAACCATTTAATGATACGTTTACAACTGTTAGGTTAATTACTAATTAATTTACCTTGTTTGTGAGGTGATACTGCCGAACAATCCTTAATGTTTATGAAAAGTAGTCTATTACTACTTCATATGACGCGTTTCGACTATCATTCAGTCATTCTCAAATATACATAAAACACACAATAAAACACTTAAACAACACAAAACGAGGTGCTTCGTGAACGGTTACTGGCAACGCGCGTCGCCCGTATATGCATAATTTTAAATGTGAATTTTAAATGTTATACAAATAATTACGTACAATTACGTTATACAAAGTACGTGGAAACATTTGATTAGCGTAAAATAATCAAATTAAAACCAAACCTATTTACAACATTGATATAAACAAATGCTCAAAACCTTTAAGCGGAATCTAGGATAAGGATTTTAATCTATTCCCACCAAATAAGACGAATAAATCACACAATACAACAACGCGAGTGCGCTGTACGCTTTTCTTCACCGTGAAGTATTAGGTGCTATATGGGACTACATCTATACTAATATTATATAGAGGTACAATTTGTTTGTTTGTATGTAGGGGGTAATCTCTGGAACTACTGAACCGATTGAGAAAATAGTTTTACTAAAAAAAAACTACACTATCCCTGAGTACCATATTCTGTAATTCATTTTGATAAACACATTTTTTACTGCAATAATTAAGGTTAGGCCTAGACTGGTGAAAACATTTATTTACAGTTACGATAGCAACCAATTGAATAACAGATAAAACAGCTGTTTGCTCCAATATTTCATAATATGGAAAGTTTTATAGAACGATCTATACTGGATTCCACGTTCACCGTGCAGTACAGAGCGCCCACAAGCCATGCTATCCATACGACAGTCGCAGCTGTACTAGCCAACTAAAAAACATCAACCCCCATGCAACGCTTGGTCAGTTGACGCAACCCGCATGACAATAAACGTGATGTTCCTTGTAATGGTAGTAGCGTGTCTATTCTCCCATAAGACCTGTACTGCACGGGGAACGTGGAATCTAGTGTAGAAGGGTTTAGAAACCTAAACGCACACGTATTTCTCTTCTATAGTAATATTATAAAGAGGTAAAATTTGTTTGTTTGTATGTAGGGGGTAACCTCTGAAACTACTGAACCGATTGAAAAAATAGCTTTACTAATAAAAAGCTACTCTATCCATGAGTAAAATAGGCTATAATTCATTTTGATATCTTGGGTTAGGCCTAGACTGATGAACCAACACATTTACTTACATTTAAAACCATAGCAACCAATTGAATAAACTAACAGATAAAACAGGTGCTTGCTCCAATATTTCAATTAACAGTTGTTTTCAAACTTTGAAGCAGTTATTTGTATTTCTAACTTATTAGGTTATGGTTTTATTGAAGTGTAGACCTGATCCTCGCTGGTTCTTTTAACCTTTATTATAACTGCTGTTACGAAACAATTTGATTTGAACATTTCACATTATTTACCATCTTAGTTTTGGGGTTATTATTAATCCCACAATTTTACTATAAAGAAAACATAACGCGATTATGTGTATTCCATCGGTTTGGCGTGCGCAGCACGCAATGGTTTCCCATAGTTTTATTGTAAAATTAATTGTAGACTCTGTATATTTACCATGTGGTACGGCCTAATATTTTTAGGAATAATGTTTGTAGGCCTTATATTTGTAGGAATAATGTATGTAGGCCTAATATTTGTAGGAATAATGTGAGTAGGAATAATGTTTGTAGGCCTAATGTTTGTAGGAATAATGTTTGTAGGCCTAATGTTTGTAGGAATAATATGTGTAGGAATAATATGTGTAGGCCTAATTTTTGTAGGAATAATGTTTGTAGACCTAATGTTTGTAGGAATAATGTTTGTAGGCATAATGTTTGTAGGCCTAATGTTTGAAGGAATAATTTTTGTGGGCCTAATGTTTGAAGGAATAATGTTTGTAGGCCTAATGTTTGAAGGAATAATGTGTGTAGGCCTAATGTTTGAAGGAATATTTTTTGTAGGTCTAATGTTTGAAGGCCTAATGTTTGTAGGCCTAATGTTTGTAGGAATAATGTTTGTAGGCCTAATTTTTGAAGGAATAATGTTTGTAGGCTTAATGTTTGTAGGAATAATGTTTGTAGGCCTAATGTTTGAAGGAATAATGTTTGTAGGTCTAGTTAGTTTCTTCTAAAGAAAGAAGTAAAGAAACAATATTGTAAAAATATACGTTTTCAACAACTAGTAACCTCAAAACATGCCACATAGCCTACATAAGTTGCAAACAATTTTAAAATACCTATACATGGTCAACCCGAGTAGGCACATTAAATTTACCATTTTTGTAATTACTAAAAAGGTATTACACTATGATTTAATCCTTATAATTGTAGGCCCTACACTTTTACCGAGTCAAAAATCCTCTCAGCACAGTTACGTAGCAATTAATGCCAAGTAACAAATTACCTTATTTTTGCTCAGTCATCTGACTTCATTGTATTTTTCATTAAGACGGGTTTCGTAATCGGAACTACATCTTCAGTTTATCCCTCCGTAAACGAGTAGTTCGCGAACCATACAGCAGTGCGCACGTGACTGATAAATAAGAGTATAGTGCTTTAAATGTTGTAATGTATTGGCGACCTTAAGAGCGATAAACTGGAGATGGAGTGCCGACTCCGAAACGCGTCTTAATTAAAAAAAGACAAATGAAGTCACACGACTGAGCAAAAATAAGGTAGTTTATTACTTGTCATTAATTGTTATTCAATAGTGAATAGGAGACCGAACAATGCACATTAGAATAGTTAAGTAGGCCTAGATAAAGTTTGTTGTTTTTTAAATCGCTTTTTTTTAACACGTTCACTACCGAGCGTCGAATATATGCGTTGCACTGTTTTCCGCCAAATACTATCGTACTACTAGCAATACACATAGACTTGGACAAATAGTTGCGACATTCGACACAGACCATGAGTATGATTTTGTTCAAATTATACTTTTCAATAACCTAAAAAGTATGTCAAGCAATAATTTTGTTTTTGTTTTTGTTTTTTTGCTGTTCATCGTTTTAAAAATCGTCACATACATGCGACGTTCAGTCTATGTCAAAAAACATAGTAAGTTTTTTTGTTAGGCTCTGAAGCATTGTTAGTGAAACAAAGTGTTTTGAAAGTTGCACAACCAATAAAAATTAAGACTGAAGTACAAAAGCGAAAAAACAGAATTCCCAGGAATTATTACGTGAGAAAGTTTGGGGAGAAAGATTTCTGAGAACTTCGCGTCTTCGCGTTCTAAAAAATGGGGGAAAACAACCAAGAATTTAGGCATGAGAAAAGGTGGAGAAAGATTTCTGAGAATTTTAAGTCTTCGGTTTCAAATGAAACAAAAAGGCGGGAAAACAACC
>JAGFPH010003612.1:7336-32324 GCA_018207615.1 Philaenus spumarius | reverse complement strand
AAATGACATTTTTTTTAATGTTCAGTGACCGAGACCTTTAAAATGAGGTACAACACCTACCTTTACATTTGAAAATTTCTCCAAAACCAACCCCCACCCCCAAAAAATACCCTTTTGGGGCATTTTAGAGGGTTGAAAATATTTTTCCTGAATTCCTTGGGGTCGAAATAGGGGGTTATCAGTTTAAACTAAATATCTAAGTATTCTCGTTTCAATGCTAAAGGCTACAAGCCGGCCACCCGCTCTGACACCCCTGTATTGTTTCAGAAAACTCAAATTTAGTGGTCGAATGCAGGGATATCCGGGTGCTAAATGTGGTCATATTAATGAAATAGTAACAAATAATTAAACAGCTGTTTTAATAATAAATACAAACAGCTGTTTTAATAATAAGTACCATTTATAATCAGCTGTTTATTACTATTTCATTAATATGACCACTTTTAGCACCCGGATAGCCCTACATTCGACCACTAAATTTGAGTTTTCCCAAACAATATATGTATCGTTAAATTTGTCTTAAAATAGTCTAAACATTTGGTGACTTAAATTTTTTTGGTAAATTTATAGTTTTCCAGATATTATTTACCGTTGAAAATTTTAAAATTCTGCCATTTTAAAACGGATTTTTGCAGGAAAACATTTGTTTAAAGTAAATTTGACCACATTTAGATCATTCGTACCAAGTTTCATGATTATATTTTAAAACGTTTTTGAGATATTAAGGTATTTTGTAAAAATCCCATACATACTGACAGACATAAAACGGATCGAGGTGTAACATGTTATGTTGTATTATTTGCTTGTTTTTATCTGACAAATAACCTCTTAAAGTTTCAGACAGTCGAAGCGGAACACCCTGTGATCGTGGTATACTCATAGGAGAGGGGCCACAAAATATCTTTTTTATTCGTTCAGAGGCGATGTTAAACTTGGTGTTTCACGTTTAGTATTAAAAAGGGAGGTTAAAATTAAAAGAATGGAATTGTCTAATGTAAATTGTGAAATTTTAGTGGAATTAGTTGAGTAGTTTTTCAGCTTATAGAAAAGTAAGGGTATGGATTACCATTTAAAAGGGTAGTTATTCCATTTCATCTCTTTGACCTAATTAATCAAATTTCAAATAGTTTTTTATATCTTTTAAAAATAACACTAAACGTTTGCTTTATAGCTTGCAGGAATTTAAATGTATTTATATTTATTGTATAGGTGTGGTAAACCCATTTCATCCCCGTACACTGTAGTAATTGTAACGTCGAAACACTCCTGGGACAGATATGGATAAACTGTAAAATTTTAATAAAAATTGGTGGAATAGTTTTTGAGTATATAAAGGACAAAGAAACAAAAAAACAAACATTCATCTATAATACTGACATTATAAAGAGGGAAATTCAGTTTGTTTGTATGTAGGGGGTAATCCCTGAAACTACTAAACCGATTGAAAAAATAGTTTTACTAATAAAAAGCTACACTATCCCTGAGTAATATAGGCTATAATTCATTTTGATAAAAACATTTTTTATTTCAATATTTCTAAATTTAGTCGGAAAAATCTTAGGTTAGGCCTAGACTGATGAATCAACAAATGTATTTACATTTATTACTATAACAACCAATTGAATAAAATAATATTTAAAATAGCTGTTTGCTCCAATATTTCCATTAACAGCCGATTTCAAACTTTGAAGGAATTATTTGTATTTCTAACTTTTAGGTTAGGTTTTTATTACAGTGTAGACCTGAGCCTTGCCGGTTCTTTTAACCTTTATTATGACTGATGTTATAAAATATACGAAATAATTTGATTTTAACATTTAACATTATTTGCCATCTTAGTTTTGGGGTTATTATTAATTCTACACCCTTACTGTAAAGAAAAAAATAACACGATTATGTGTATAAAAGCTTTCAACGAGGTTGGCGTGTGGAGCACGCAGGGGTTTTCCCGAGTTTTTATATAAAGAGGTTGTTAAATGAATTACGAAAATGAGCCCTGTATGAAAAACTAAAAACTTTTGACATTTTAATAAATTACGTTTTGAAGAGTTCTGAAACACCCGTAAGACTTATTGAAGCAGTTTCGACCAGTCCTGGAGTTAACAATGCTTAACTTATGGTTCCTTCTGACGTACTCTATTCACACCGGATGGCACGAAGCACTTATCTTCCATTCATGGTTTGGTTTTATAGCCCGGTAAGGACACCATACTAATCTTTTGAAAATATTAAAGACGACAAATACTTTTAGAGTTTCATGTCTAATAATTTGGTCCGCTCGAAGGTTCCTTTCTGTAGATGTTGTAAGCACAACCTTAAAGTAAAACGCTGTTTAGCTAAAAGTGTTGTAATTTTCTTGTTTAAAGGTTTTGCTAATTTGATTGAGGCTTCTTTGACTTCGACAAGAATTGGATGGAAGGAACTCTGGTGGTTGAGTTAAATAATTTGTAAAAAATACCAATTACCTGTTAATCGCCAAGTTTGGAAAAAAATTATAATAGCTAAACAACCAAATCCGTTAAGAATTTTTGGTGAGCTCTTCAGAATTTTGACATGATTGTTGTTTATTTGCTGCAACTGATGTAAAATAGTTTCCTTCTCGTGGTTTCAAGATCAATTTAAAGGATAACTTGTCTGCTGCCATTATATCCAAGGTATCTTTATCATCTTCGTATCAAAGTGTGAAAAATAGTTTTGTGAAGTAAAAAAAAAAATAAATAAACTCCTATAACAAAGTTCTGTCAGACAATGGCAAAACCATTAGTAATATCGTATGTTTTTGTCGTTTAAATAAAGAAGTGAAATAATTAGTAAATAACTACATAAATATTGCAATGTTGTAACTATTTTTTGTTAACTGGCTTTTTACATAGTAAATTTAAGATGTTCTATTTGAAAAATAGTGTTTATAAGTTTACTTTCTTTATTCACTATTAGAGAGTAACACCTCCTGGACAGCTTTAGAAAGTAAATGAGTAGTTACTTTATTCTTACCAGATAGCAGCAAATCCGTGACAGCTTTAGAAGCTAAAATTGTAGTTAATGTATTCTCTAAAATATAACAGCACCTACGGGCCTTCTACATTACTAATCTTTCCTTTTCTTCTATGTATATTACAACCTTCTATCTTTCCTACCTTCTCTATATATATAACCAACCAAAGGAATCTATCTTTCCTACGTAAAAATTAAGATTCTCGGGTATAGGTTATGTTTCAAGAGATGTGTTGACATATCTTAGTATCAAAAGCAGTTAACTGGTAAGGCAAGATGATTTCCGTCAAAGTTAGGACATCTAGCGTCATACTTGCATCCTTCACTTATGATCTTTAGACGTACATCTTCCGTTTTATTGTCTGTAGTACTACCATTGACTATATAAGTAATAGTTATATAGTCAATGGTACTACTCACATCTGGTAAATTGGCAAGACTGTAGTCTCGATTTTAAGACAGCATCTGTTTTAGGAACAATGGCTGCTTGTCTGAAACTGAAAAATGACTTTATTGAACGTGTATTCACTAAATTTTGAATACATTTTGTGTGAGAACGAGATGGTGAATCTATAGAATACGCTGGGATTGGTAATGAAAGTGTATGGTGTTTAAGAATTGAGCTTGGGTTTATGGATACTTATTGATATGTTTTCTTCTGTCCTGCGGAGGTGTAGGAGCAGTGATGATTTGTTTAAAGTGTGTGTACCGAGACCCTTCGGCTCTGTGTCTGAGTCTATTAGTTAATTTTAGGATGAAGTCCTCGAGTGTGGGGATTTTGTGCCCTTGAGAGATGGTTACGTTCGATACGTACCATGGGGAGTTGGTGATCCATCGGAGAGTTTTGTTCTTAAAGGAGTCCAACTTTTTTTCCAAGAAACAGATAGTAGAGAGTACAAGCTGTAGCTGCTCTTGGCGTTTATAACTGGACGGAGTCTGCCACGGACAGATTTAACCCTTGACAGAGTTTGCTTGACGTGATGGGACAGGTTTAATTTTAGAGTCAAGGGTGATTCCAAGGTATCTGACTTGACGGGTCCATGCTATGGGTGATTTGTTAAGAGTTAATTGGACTTTAGGAAATCTACGTAGTGGGGAAAATTGGATGGCTTGCGTTTTGTCTGTGTTCACTGCAGTTCTCCACATATTGAGCCACGGCTGTAGGGCATCCAACACTACTCACATGAACAAAACCTTGACATTCAAAACAAAGTCGTGGATTTGAGACTTAAAGACTGCTAACCTATCGCAGCTTTATTTGTCCGGAATATTAATAGTGCCCAGTATTAATATAACCGACTCAATACGTCATTTTTTACCATTCTCAATTCGAATCATGCTAACTACCTCAGTAACTGAACTGGAAAACTATTCTGATTTGATCTCTTCCAACGAAATATATGGAGACCTCTACAAGTCACAATTCATTTAGAGTAGTTTAAGGAACCATGACACGCCAACGATAAATTGAACTGATCATAGAAGAACTAAATTGTTTACTAATATTTATATTCGCCATACCGACTATTTTTAATTTAAGAATTCTTTGTTGTAACTTACAGTCTGATATTAATTTGTTTAGAATAATCAATGACGTTCATTTCGGCTAATCAGCCATTATCCAGTATTCAGTCCTTCGTCACTGATTATATAAAAAAAGCACGTACACATTTAAATAATTCCGCTAAAAATTCAAATTCAAAAATTTGAACGAAAACAATACTTTCTCCATATACTACGAATAGGGTGGAGAAAGTAAAAAAAAATCAACTTCGCAAGACTTATATTGAAGTTAAGTTGTAAACTTAACCCCAAAGTACAATCTACGCTAGGTTTTGTTTAAGAATTACAGATGATGGGTGAAATCAGCCGTTATTTTATGTTGTTACGTACGTACACTGTCGTTTATAGGAGTCGATACAAAAGGTAACGTTTATTTTCATGTTTGAGGTTATCTCAAAAACGTCCGAACTTAATTGAAAAAAAAACCGTTTACTGATTTAAAAAATATTGATTTATAAAACGATTCACGTAATAAAATAAAGCTGGAACATGTGTGTCGAACGAATTTGCCGGAAACACTGTCATTTGGCGCAACGCTAGACACACAAAGCTCACAATGATTACTCACGAATCAAGATACATTAGTATAATCTATACTTCTATACTATTATACACAAATCTAATGGTGTCTGAAATTTTAGGGTTGAAACAACCCCTAAAACAATAAATATTTATTATTAAACTTCCATTAAGACATTATTTCTTACAAGATATATTCAAAAAGTAAACCATATTTGTATTTTTTAGTGTACTGCTGAGGGGTGAAAATTTAACAACCCCTAAAACAATACAAATTAATTACTTCTCATTAAGCGAGAGAGCTGAAAATTGGTACATTTATTTCTTACAATACTATGTAAATCATAGTTTCATTTTATAGCGTGCTGCTAAGGGGTGAAAATGGAATAACAACCCCTAAAACAATAAACATTTATTACTATGCGGCGAAACTTTGGACCGTGTGAGAAGCCAATGGGTACCTGCTAGTTATAATTATAATTTGACCGGCTTGTTATTAAGTCAGTTCAAATGCGTCGCGTTATCTTTCCGTTTGCTGCACTTGAGGAAGTGGACAGTGTCCGGCGAAACAGAACTGAAGTATAACTACAATCAAAGACTAATCCCTTCGACAGTACATAACTAAGACAGTATTTGTACATAACTAAGATAAAGTATAAAAAGCGAAAATAATTTATAAAATAACAAACTTTTGTAAATAAATGTTACGATTTAAATTTCGTCAAAAAAAAGTCAAATCCTAACTGTTACTGGTTTACAACTAATACTGACACATGTAGCACTGAAGATGACGCCATTATAGTCGAAACGCGTTCTATTTTTATTAAGTGTAACTTACAATGACATCACTTACATGCAACTCTAGTCGGAAAATGACTTTGTTTACAGTCCAGTTCGTAATGTTATATCTGTAACAAACCAGACCTCTGCCGTCACGAGCGGGAACGTAACTAGGAACTCTGCTATAAAAAGTGAAACGGCACGAGTTGCCAATCTTCTAATCTGGTAAGTCGGTTGTCCACATCAAGGTGGAGGTTTTAACAGTCGTGGTGACGGAATACACGGTGTAGTGTTTGTTGTTTTAAAGAAGTAAAAACAAAGTGGTCGGAACATGAAATAATTCCGTCACGCAGCTGAACCGCTGACGTGAGTTGTACGAATTTCCAAAATTAAGTTTACAGGCCTATGTTTTAGGGTTTCAACCGACAATCTAGAAAATAGATCTATTCACGACGGTGCTGAATAGCTGCAAAATGGTTCGCACGCCATTCCGCATATTGGGAGTATCTTCAACACACAAAGCATTACGTGCGTCGCATGCCAACTCCGTATTGGGAGTATCTTCAATACAAAAAGCATTGCGGCCTTCACACGCCATTCCGAATATGGGGAGTATCTTCAACTCCAAAAAACATTGCGTGCTTCGCACGCCAACCCCCGTATTGATAGTATCTTCAACACACAAAGCATTGCGTGCTTCGCACGCCAACCCCCGTATTGGGGTATCTTCAATACGAAAAGCATTGCGTCCTTCGCACTCCATTCCGAATATTGGGAGTATCTTCAACAATAAAAAACATTGTGTGCTTCGCACGCCAACCCCCGTATTGACAGTATCTTCAGTACACAATGCATTGCGTGCTTCGCACGCCATTCCGAATGTTGGGAGTATCTTCAACACACAAAACATTGCGTGCTTCACACGCCAACCCCCGTATTGATAGTATCTTTAACACACAAAGCATTGCGTGCTTCGCACGCCAACCCCCGTATTTGAAGTATCTTCAATACAAAAAGCATTGCGTCCTTCGCACGCCATTCCGAATGTTGGGAGTATCTTCAACACACAAAAAATTGCGTGCTTCAAACGTGAACCCCCGTATTGGGAGTATCTTCAATACTCAATACATTGCGTGCTTCGCTCGCTAACCGCTAGAATCCACCACATGGCTTTGAACCGGGTATATATATAATGACACCCCAAAACGTGTTCTGGCGACCATGATCGGTGCTCATTTGCTACTCCCGACCTTGGGTCTTACCATAAGGGCCACTGCAATAGCACATTTTTACTATGGAAATTCGCCAATAAGTCCAATACCGCTGACGTGAGTTGAACGAATTTCCAAAATTAAGTTTATTCGTTTTGCGGTTTCAACCAGCTATTTGGGAAATTGGACTACTCACGAAGGCGCTGAATAGTTGCCTACGTGTATGAAATATACAGGGTGAATCAGACCAATCGTGCACAATGTATAGCGACTGAAACAAATGAGCCACAGCCTCCGTTTCAGCTTAAACCCCCCTATTTAGACAGTAGAGAATAAAAATGTGAAAGTGCTTTTTTGGGGGTGGGTTTTGGATAATTTTCAAATGTAAAGGTAGGTCATGTGATACCTCATTTTATAGGTCTCTGTTCACTGATTATTTTGGAAAACAAGTTTTAAATTATCTTACTGCGTACGTACAGGATGTTCCAAAACGTTTAAAAGTAGGGTTTTACAGTTAGTTTTATTGTTACCACATAACATAGCCTACATAAGCCAAATTTTTATAATAGATTCATGAGAAAATATCCTTTCCAAAAATGTGCTTAAGTTGCCCCTAACTCAAAAATTTTCAAATTTTAAAAATACCTACAATTCTGGAAAGAACAACAGATTAAAACTCAAAACCTCCAAATAGTAACGTTAGTCGTGAAGCACATCATTGGAAAGGTCTTTCAAAAGCAAACATTTTTCGTATTTAAAGTTTGACTTTATCTCTAACCGTTTCAAAATGGCGGTTGGAAAACTTATTTTGCGCCCGGGTGGTTTGGTTCACCCGGTATTAGTAGAATGTGTTTGCACCTCAGACTCCAGCCCTTCGTTCCGCTTTGCAAGTTTGCATCTCGATTTAGCGACCTCGGATTTTTGTTTTGTTTTTGGTTTTAGGTCACAATCTTTTTGTTACTAATTACTGGAGATCTACGAGGCCGAATTTTGAGCGGTTTGTTTTAAATGAAAGCAAATGTTTTCATTATTATAAATAAATTATGGAATACCATTTTTACTTTCTCCACCCTATACGTAGTATATGGAGAAAGTATTATTTCGTAAAAATGTTCGAATTTGAATTTTCAGTTGAATTATCTGTTTTGGTGCTCCCAGAACCCCAAAAAATTGTTTAGTGCAATTATCTGTGTTGGTGCTCCCTGAACCCAAAAATATTTTTAGTGGAATTTTTTGTTTTGGTGCTCCCTGAACCCAAAAAAGTGTTTTTAGAGTGGTGTCTGTCTGTCAGTCTGTCTGTATGTATACACGACCAGAGAGGACACTATTGGTCCGATTTTCATGAAATTTGGTATGTAGGTACTAAACCCTAATATCTCCAGGCGTTTTTTTCATTTTTTGGAATTTCTAATTTTTAAGGGTAATTTACCCATAAAAACCCATAAAAAACGACAAAAATTCAAATTCCTCAAAAACGGCTCTAACGATTTTGATCAAATTTTCAGTATTTATAGTGCTTTAAGATGCCAAACAAAATGACACCACCCGCTTTTATCAAAACTTCGGCGTTTTATAATTATGGGGAAATGTTTAAAAATAAACAAGTTTGTGTTGTCAATCTAGCATCGCGGCAGCGGCCGCACAGGGTAGCATCACGGTAGCTAGCACGGCCAGTAATTCAAAGGTCGCGCGATCGAATCCCGCCTGGGACAATAATTTTTTTATGCGATTGACGTAGGTAGAATATTATTTTTTTGTTTTGTTCTAAAAAGTTGTAAAAAATAAAATGAATAAAAACAATATTATTTTGATTATAGTAAGTTGGGAGAAAGTTTGTGTCAGTTAACTGATACCGTTTATTATTTCATAGTTCTTTATGACCGAGTGAAGCGAGGTCTCCGTTTTAGCTCGACCATTCGGCATTTCGTCTGTCTGTCTCACGAACACGGCCAAACGCCTTGACCGATTGTCATGATTTTTTGCATGAATGTTCCTTATTCCTAGGCCGAGCGATGTATATACACAGTTTTTTCCATTTTTAATTTTTAACTCCTTAATAAAATAAAAATGGTGGCCGCACCCTTTATCCCAGTGTAAGGGCTTTTTCAAAGCCAGTTTGTGGCTTAACCATAAGTTGAATTGAAAAACTAATAACGTTTTGCTAGCAAATTTGATGTTTTACAAAATTTTTTACTTGGTGTTTTTTCGTATCTCAAACGGTAAACTCACAAAATGGCCTCAAACTTCAAATTTGTTAAAAATCGTCAAGTTTTTGTATTTTAACCATGTTTTTACACGTTTATTCTTTAGACATCTTCATAAAACCTTATAATTTTATGGAAAGGGAGAGACATAGCGTTACCTGCTGTCTTGCTCTTTCCTGCGCTACATCAGTGTGGCCGCTGTGACTGAGTGAGTAGTGGAGGGGGAGCCGAGATAAGGAGCCCGATTGGCGTTGCGTCACATTTGCTGAGTTGTAGTCCTTTACCAACTACATTATCTTATTCGTTTTGTTTCTTTGTTGCACCACACAGTATTTAGAGTCGAACACGAATACATTTCAAAATAAATTTTCACTGGCTAAACCTTCTACTTCATTACTGCACACTATTTTTAACCTAAGCTCAAAACCACATTTGTTACTTTAACGAGCGAGGTCTACTGTTCACAGATCTACTAGTTATAAGAGTACTCTTTTGTTTGTTTTATGTTACAATCTTATTGATACCTATTTCTGGAAATCTACTGGGCCGATTTTCGTGCGGTTTGTTATAAATGAAAAACAATTAATGTAATTATCATCAAAAATATATGAAATGTCATTTTTATATCATCGTTAAGTGTATAAGGGCCCGTTTTGGTTTTAGGTTAAAATCATATTGATACTTATTAATTGAGATCTACAAGACCTTGTTTCTTCGAGTTTGTTTTAAATAAAATAAATGCTTTTATTACTATAAAATAAAATGAAATTCAATTTTTATTTCCTTGTTATATTTACAATGACAGTTTTTGTGGTTACAAGTGGATCTATCAAGTGGTTACAACGCTACTGATACATACTTCTGGAGATTAATTTTGCCATCTGAAACAGCTGACCTCGGGAGGATTTATTTACCTAGTCCGAACATAATTCAACAACAAATATTTGTGTCTGTTTGGCCAGCTAGTTAGTAAACAATACAAATTAAGGCTTAAGCTATAAGCTGACATGCTGTTTGCATTATATCAATTCCTTACCTTAATCCCTTTCCTACTTTCAATATTGCTGAAGGGATTTTAAAACGAAATGGTTATTTGATATTTCAAGGTTAAATTGATATGAAATCAGACCTCTCTTTTCTTATTTAACTATATGTATAATATATATATGTATTAGTGTTTTAAATCCCATAAACCGTAAACCAATGTGTGAGTACTCCAGATTATGCTTTGAAATTGTACAAATAAAATACCAACTCCTATAAAAGCGAGTGTACCTAAGTACACATAAATACCTTGATTCATTGAACTGCTCGCAGTCCTCTGATTATTATTATTATTATTGCAGGGTTATTCTGCCTGCAATGATGTCAAGTAACCCGTGGTAGGCGCTTGAAAAATAGGCGAAACGTTCGTCACCGAATAGAGAGTGATCGCAATAGGACTGCGAGCTGTACAAGGAATTAAGATACTTATGTAAATATATCCAAACCAGTAGGGCAAAAAAAAAAAATCATAGTCTACCTATACATATGTCTGTACGTGAGTAACAGGTGCATCCGCTTGGTCGTCTAAAATAATTGTCATTTTAAACCCCACTTCAGACATGTAACAGCTGATTTCGCTCATCATCTGTAATACTTTAACAAAACCCAGCCTAGATTAAACTTCAATAAAAACAACTTCTTATAATGACTGGAAGTTGTTTGTGTCTGTATCCGAGTTGTGAAATTATTATACGCTACATATATGATGATTGGCTTTGAGGTTCGAAATCGTCGAAAATGTGTGCAATTTTCTTTTTGTTTTTTATTTTATTTCATTTGTACAAACAGTTTTCATTTTAGAGGACCAAAGACGCTCCCCAAAAATCAAAAAATCTTTGATACTATCGTGAGCGACATCGTTTGAAAGGACATGCTTTTCAGGATGTCAAAAAAAATTTCAGGCCGGCGCTGATTTCATAGTTTCCGCCTAAAACTCCAATTGCAAAGTTAAATAATGTGATCACGAATAGCTAACAAGTTCAGCGAATTTCTGAAATTAAATTTATAGGTTTTAGGGTTTGAGCCAACTGTTTGGGAAATTCGTCTAATCACGAAGGCGCTGAATGGCTGCCTACGTGTACGAAATATATTAGCAGAATTTGTTTGCGCCTCAGCCTCCACCTTCGTTCTGATCGCAGCGGAAAAACTCGCGAAACCTCGACCTTCCGGCTTTGGATCGTCGAGTGCTTCGCTTCGCTCGCAGTTGAAAAACGCACGTCGAGAGTTTGCATCCCAGCCGTACGAATAGGATCAGAACATGCCCCCACTGTAAAATACCCCCTCTGGATTTTAACCGAGTACTTTTACTGTATTTTAGGTTTTGATCGACTTTGAAGGAACCAAACTAGGTTGGTAAAGTATCAAATCGTGCAGAATAATACGCTATATTTATTGTTCTGAATAAAACTCAAAACAAGTTTCAATCCAACAAAAAAGCCTTTAAAAATATTTTGCTTCCTGTGAAAAAAAAGTGCTTCGAGTTGTTGGATTTGATGGCATATAAACTCGTCCGAGCGACTAATAAAACCAACGAGTGGACACAATCTGAAGTAAAATTCGTCCGTTAGAGTGCGACACAACGTGTTCTGGGGACCATGATCGGTGCTCATTAACTACTACCGACCTTTGATCTCACTATAAGACTCACTTCAATAGCTAATATTTCCTATGAAAATTCGCTAAAAAGCTACATCCCAGATACCTTGTATGTACGGCCATAAGTAAAGACTGCAAGTAACAGCCATGATAAACAAGTGCATGAGAGTCAATGGATTGTAACTATTATTAAATTTTAAAAATAAACTTAAATATTCGCCAATCGGAAGGCCGTACAGAAACTTTCTCCAAGTAATTATCTTTCCTGGAGTAGTTAATATGTGAAACTATTGCAGCATGAAATTATATATAAATTACACGACACTTACAAATTAATGCGCCTTAACAACCGACCAGTTGTTTCAGACTGTAAACTTACAAATACCCAACGCTATTAACATACATTCTACATTGTTAAAGATTATTTAAAGTTTGGTGAATTTAATCAGTATAATAAATAATGTAACCATCATCTGCAACCCACTCCCGCAACCAAATGAAGGTTATATGGTATGATGGTTATCACGAAGATCGATTCGGTTTGAAACTGCAAGTTTGGTCCGGAGAAATAGGTTGTCAAAAGAGTGCATGTCAATGAACTTCTTCTACAATGAAGCAGCTGGGAATCGTTTGTCGAAGATTCCGAGACTGACAAGACTGTTCCTGGATGTTGTAGACGCTTTCAGAATGTTTTAAAATATTCCAGAATATACTAAAATGTGCCAAAATGTGTATGTTTTAGAATGTTGTAGAATATACCAGAATGTTATGGAATGTTCCAAAATGTTGTAGAATGTTCCAGAATGTTGTAAAATGTTCCAGAATATTGTAAAATGTTCCGGAATGTTGTAGAATGTTTCAAAATATTGCAAAATGTTCCAGAGTGTTGTAAAATGTTATGGAATGTTCCAGAATGTTACAAATTGATCCAGAATGTAAAATATTCCTTAATATTGTGTAGTGTTCCATAATCTTGTACAATTTTCCAGAATATTGTAGAATATTTCAGAATTTTGCAAAAATGTTCCTGAATGTTGTAGAATATTTCGGAATATTGTATAATGTTCCATAATGTTTTAAAAGGTTCCAGAATGTTGTAGAATGTTCCAGAATGATGTAGAATATTCCAGAATGTTTTAGTATGTTTCAGAATTAAGGAAAATGTTCCAAAATATTGTAGAATGTTATGGAATGTTGTAAAATGTTCCAGAATGTTTTAGAATGCTCCACGATCATGAAGATGTACCAAAAAGATGTACCCGGTTTAAAGCCATGTGGTGGTTTCTACCGCGGGGCTGGCGTGCGAAGCACGCAATTCATTGTGTATTGGAGAGACTTCCATTACGAGGGTTGGCGTGCGAAGCACGCAATGCTTTGCATGTTGAATATACTCCCAATACGGGGGTTGGCGTGCGAAGCACGCAATGCATTGTGTATTGTAGATAACCCCAGTATGCGGAATGGCGTACGAATCACGCAATGCATTGTATATTGAAGATAATCCCAATATGCGGAATGGCGTGCGAAGCATTTTGCATCTATTCAGCACATTCGTGAATAGACCTGTTTCCCAAATTGTTGGTTGAAAAAATAAAACATAGCTCTATAAACTTAATTTTGGAAATTTGCTCAACTCACGTCAGTGGTTCAGCTGCGTGGTCGAATTATTTTAATTATACTCTACAGAAAATAGTCAGGCCTATTTCCAATCAGTGTTTGTAGTTTACAAAAGAACTGTTTGCCGATTGGGAATTAGAAAAGTATTTCTGCGCACTCCAGCCGGCTTCAACAACAATACTGCTTTGAAAATGTTATAAGCTAACCTGATTTATGAGTACAAGAAAAGTACGTTTATTATAATATTTCGCTTCTATTTCCTTTAATTTTTTATGACAAATTTATTCCAGATAATAGGTTGCGACAAGCGTAAAAAGTTAGTACACGATTACTGACAGTAAAGTTTAAGGGTACGCTGGCTGGTAATCAGATCCGAGGGTAGGAAGCTTTGAGAAAGCAGAAAGTTTTTCTACAATTTATTTATTCGTTGTACGCTATTCTTAATTTAATTTACATAGAACCAAGCTGACAAATACCGCATGTTTGGTCATGGATATATTAATAAGTTTGGGTCTTTCCAGCGCTATTACTCACAGTAAATGTTATTAATTTCTGTTTTAAATTCATCCTTAACACCAATTCAATAAAATATGATGTGCACCAATTTAGTACTAATTGGAAATCCCTTACGCGGGTGTGTACAAATAAACTTTCTAATTAGGATTACTAGGTTTGTAAACAAACCGAAACCTTTTTACACAGGTTGTAAGTTGGCACCACTTACCAAAATTAAAGTCTTTTTAATGGCTCTAACCAAAATGTAATTAAATTTTATATGCATACTGCATACTCCCACAAAGTTTACGGAGTGTATTTTGCATATTGCCTGTAAAAAAGGTTTTCAAAAAATGCGGACAGATAAGGTCTCCCACAAAGTTTACGGAGTGTATTTTACATATTGTCTGTAAAAAAGGTTTTAAAAAAATGCGGACAGATAAAAGATTACGGAGTGTATTTTACATATTGCCTGTAAAAAAAGGTTTTCAAAAAATGCGGACAGATAAGGTCTCCCACAAAGTTTACGGAGTGTATTTTACATATTACCTGTAAAAAAGGTTTTCCAAAAATGCGGACAGATAAGGTCTCCCAGAAAGTTTACGGAGTGTATTTTACTTATTGCCTGTGAAAAAGGTTTTCAAAAATTCGGACAGATAAGGTAACGAGAACACTAAAGAAAAACATTTTAATATGTCATAGTTTTTTTTTTAAATTTGTATTAAACACCCCAACTTCGGGACTCGAATGACCAACCACGCCAAGTTTCAAAACTCCGGTATTTTTTCCTCCCTGTTTAGCAATTGTTTTGCTAATTTAACCGGACTAAGTGCGTTTAAATCAAAGTACTGATATATTGTCTTCATATTAACAGTTACTAAAATCGAGTGCGTTGGACGTCTTTCTTTTCTAAGCAATGTTTTATATGATTATTTTTTCGCTAAACTCAACATTTACCTAAATCCGTCCCACTCACCCCCCCCCCCCTTCGAGGAATTTTAGTATGTTATACAGAACACTCTAATGAGTAACTATGATAAGTTTCAAAACATCGGGATTTTTTCCTCCTGTTTTGCCTAAGTTAACTGTACAATTAAGCACAAAAAACTTTTCAGATTTTTGAATTTTGTTCTATTTTCTACGGACTCTTTCTTCAAAACTATAGCAACTACGAGAAAAATTAATAAAAATTTGTTTGAAGTAAATGTACTGTAGTTTAATTTTTTACGTGGTTAGTTTTTCACTAAACTCAATATTTCCCGAGTTATTTAAGAAAATGTGTAAAAAATAACTTTAATGGCTCTCCAATATCCCGCTCACCACCCAACTTCGGGAAATTTTAGTATATGTACAGGACATTTGAAATGAGCAACTATGCCAAATTTAAAAATTTCGGGATTTGTTCTCCTACTTTGAGTAATTTGACCGGACTACACCGAAACCCTTTACTTTAATTCTTCCAATAACTCAATGTTACTTCACTCCACCACCAACTGTACGTGCAATCGTATCTTACGCAAATATTTAAAATATTGCAATAACCTTATAAACCGTCTGGTTCACCCAAAATCGATCAAAACGTAAAATTCCAGAAGTACCGGGTTCACAGCCGATTCTACCGCGGGTTTGGCGTGCGAAGCACACAATGCATTGTGTATTGAAGATACTTCCAATACGGGGGTTTGAGTGCAAAGCACGCAATGCTTTGTGTATTGAAGATACTCACAAATGCGGCATTCCATTGCGTTCGAACCATTTTGCAGTTATTGAGCACCGTCGTGAATAGATCTATTTCCCAAATTGTTGGACGAATTATTTACATTCCTGTTAGTTTAGGCTGGAGTTCGATATAACTAAATTAAATAAAATTATTTCGTATATTTTATAACAGCAGTTATAATAAAGGTTAAATGAACCAGCAAGGCTCAGGTCTACACTTTAATAAAAACCTAAAATAACCGTTCAAAATATAAATAATTGCTTTAAAGTTTGAAATCAGCTGTTAATGGAAATATTGGAGCAAACAGCTGTTTTATCTGTTATTTTATTCAATTGGTTGCTATGGTAATAAATGTAAATACACGTGTTGGTTCATCAGTCTAGGCCTAACCTAAGATTTTTTCCCCTCTAAATTTACAAATATTGAAATAAAAACGTTTTTATCAAAATGAATTATAGCCTATGTTACTCAGGGATAGTATAGCTTTTTCCCCCTCTAAATTTACAAATATTGAAATAAAAAAGTTTTTATCAAAATGAATTATAGGCTATGTTACTCAGTAATAGTGTAGCTTTTTATTAGTAAAGCTATTTTTTCAATCGGTTCAGTAGTTAAAGAGAACCTCCCCCCCCCCCCCCTCATACAAACAAAAGATGTTTACCTCTTTATAATATTAGTAGGTATAGATAAAATTAAAAAAGAACATAATAAAATGTTGTAATATAAAAGGTAAAAAGTTACAACCGTTGAGTTTCTCTTCATTGGTCCTTTATTTCCAAGACTACGGGAAACCCCTGCGCGCTCCGCGCGAAAAACACCGTTGGAACCTTCTATACACATAATCATGTTATGTTTCTTTATAATAAAGGTATAGGATTAATAATAACCCCAAAGCTAAGACGGTAAATAATGTTAAATGTTCAAATCAAATTAGTTCGTATATTTTACAACAGCAGTAATAATAAAGGTGAAAAGAACCATTAAGGCTCAGGTCTACACTTTAATAAATACCTAACCTAAAAGTTAGAAATACAAAGTTTGAAATTAGCTGATAATGGAAATATTAAAGCAAACAGCTGCTATGTGTTATTTTATTCAATTTGTTGCTCCTGTAATAAATGCAATACATGAGTTGTTTTATCAATCTAAGCCTAACCTATGATTTTTCCAATTAAATTTACAAATATTGAAATAAAAAACTTTTTTATCGAAATGAATTATAGCCTATGTTACTCGGGGATAGTGTAGCTTTTTATTGTTTCAATCAGTTCAGTTCCAGAGACTACCCCCTACATACATACAAACAAATACAAAAAAAAAAACTTTACCTCTTTATAATATTAGTATAGATATTCAGATTTTCATACATTTCGCCGATCTTTAATTTATAAATTCAACTATTTCAGTGCACTGGTTTTATTTACTAGTAAGGACTTTTAAAGAAAAGGAATATTGCTATAACGAACGCCCTCTAAGTATTCTTTCACTCAATACCCGTGATCATTACGTCACATCAAATCATTTTGTTTATTAAGAACAATATCCAAACCCATAATCATCATCACAGAATCGTGCACCCAGCAAATACGTAAAGAAAGTAGACGTGTGGGTGATCTAACTCTCTCTATCTTGGCGGGTTGCTCAATACAAAATTACCCGACAATGAATAGCTAGCTACCTTAGAAGGCTCGTTAAGATTGACAAGACCTAATAAAACTCTTTCAATTCAAAATAAAAGAAACTCCGTGATTACATTGCTTTCACCGTATTTACAGACGTTTTCAAATAACTTTTTGTTAATAATCCTTGACACGCTTTGATCGTTGGGGTCCTCAAGCCCCCCCCCCTCCCCTAGTTACACTAGTTAACTAGTAACTACAAATTGTGATAACCTAAAAAACAACTGTTGATTGTGAAGAATAATTATTACCTGATTCTAAATTTACCAATTTGGTTAATATGGTAAATAATGTAAAAGCTTTCAAGACAAATGTTTTGGTTCGACATAGGCCTAACATAAAATTGTGTTAAGTTTTTTATCCAACCAGCTATTTTATTTATAATTTGTAACAACAGATGTTTGAATTATTATACCATAAAAAAATTTTTCATTGACTTTTGTTTTGTGTTAGCTTTTATTTTGTTAAACTAATCTAAAAACGCTGTTGGCTGTGAAGAACAATTTACTAATTCTAAATGTGTTAAGTTAGTTTCTGCGATATTTGAATGTTAAAGGACTGGGAGTGAACCACCGAATTCTCGCAATTTTTAAGCTTTAAAATCAAATTTTTTTAAATTAATGAATTTTGAAAATGTAATTCCTCTCTCCCTTTATTTAAAAGACGGAAACCCCTAAATGTCAGTCATAAGAAAATAAAAATCACCTAAGGCATTCGTTCGCCACCCTCAACAAAGTTGTTTTTATAATTTTATATTATTTAAAAGACAAAAATAGATGTTACAAATTTTATCTCGGGACACCTATTCACCATCAGGGTTAACCTCCAAAATATTTTTTTTAAAAAAACCTCCTCCTGCCACCCCCATTTCAAAAACGTTTAATGGGCTTACATGGCTTGTGATACATCAAATATACCTTTAAAACCCAGAATTTCTGTGGTAAGAAAATAAAAATCGGCCAACGAATTCGTTCAACATGCTAAAAAAAATTATTTTGTAAGTTATTTTTACAATATCATATTGTTTAGGACGGAAAGAGATATCCAAAATCCGTTTGTGGGACAGTTATTTTTCTTTAATGAGAACCTTACAAATCTATTAGCAAAATCCACCTCCTATCTCCCCACGTCGGGTAACGAACTCGTCCCAGCGACTTGGAAAACCAACGTGTGTACCGAATTGGGACCAAATTGGAAGTAAAATGCGGCAGTTAGGGTGCGAAGACATACAGTATACAGGATGGAACAAAGTTATAGTCAAAAACTTCGGGAAATGGTTCTATGGGTCAAAATAAATAGAAAATGAGGAATAATATTTTTTCGAAAAACGCTTCTATTTCCAAATAACCGCCATTTTGTTTCTTTTACTAATTAATTAATATCTAGAGAACGGTTTAACCGATTGAGTTCAAATTTTGCATGAAGTTTAATCTAACAATGATCTATCTTAAGAAAAATAGACGATTATATCCAATTATTCATTTGAAAATGGCGGCTGTTTGAAAATTTCAGACCTAAACTACTCAAAAACCGTACATTTTAACAAAAAATGTGAAGACACTTTTTTTGTAGCCCTTTTGATTCCCTATCGGATAATATTTGGAAAAAGAAACGTTTTCCGTAAAAATATTATTCTTGATTTTCTATTTATTTTAACCCATAGTACCATTTCCCGAAGTTTTTAACACTAACTTTGTTCCACCCTGTATACATATAACATGTTTAACGACAATCCAAAACTTGTTCTACGGACCACGATCGGTGCTCATTGACCACTCTAGAGGTTAGATATTATTATAAGAATCACTGCAATATGTCTTTCCTGTGAAAACTCGCTAATAGAGTAAATATCTTATTGCCCTTCAATAAGGGACTTCAACCTAGGGGCGTCGGCTTATCGACTGCGCTTTGCCAGTTTGCATTATCGACCTTGCGGCTTAGAATTTTGGACTTTTTCACTTCTGAGTTTGCGTCCAGGCATTCGGCCTCTTAACAGAAGTTATCCCCACGGTAACATTACCCTAGTGGATTTGAACAGAGTATGTACTTTTATGGTAGCTTTCGTTTTATCAATTTTTAGGGAACCAACGAGCATAAAGGAAAATGAGCAGAAAAATCTCCTATATGTATGTTTTAATAAAACCCCAAAACAGTTTCATTCTAGCACGAAAAAACTGTAAAAAATAATGTTACTTCCGGGCAGGTCTTCAGGTTGTTTCATTTTATTGGCTAGCAAACTCGTCCGAGCCACTTAGAAAACCGACGTATGTACCAAATTTAGACCAAATCGGTCGTAAACGCGGCCGTTTGGTCCAAACACATAAATACACACATATATACAGGATGTCCAAAAATTCTCATCCTCCCTCTCCCTTTAACGTTGGAACAAGTAGAAATAAATAAACGAAGTTCGGGGTGTCTTTATGTGACAAATTGAGATCAATTCTGGTGTAACATAACATTTCACCACTCTTACCCCCAAAATGGCGGGTTGAGAGAGTAATTCAAAAATCTTAAATACAAACCCCCATCAAGTGATACCTCATTTCAAAGGGGTTGATAAATGAAGAATAATGGCACAAATTAGTGGTCTCTATCTTAACCCGGTCGAAAATAGAGGCCAGACAAATTTTAAATGTTTTAAATTAACAGAATTTTAATTACGTTACAAACACTACGTTGCAGTGGAAAGGAATAATGGTTCTTTGCATGTTATTTAAATAAAATCAGAGGGTCATTCTAAATCAGCTGGTGCAAAGTTTATGAATAAACTTCCTAAAAGCATTCAAAATTCCCCAAACTACAGGATTTTTAAAAGCAGTCTTAGACAATTTCTATTGTCTGGATCCTTTTACTCGGTGGATGAGTTTCTGCATCATGATACTCTTTTGTGATAGATGTTATCTCTTCTTTTTTTGTATGCATTGTGTTATTGTATTGTTTCATTTTAACTGTGTTTGTGTGTTTATACTTTATTTCAATTTCTTTAAATTTAAGTAAGGATTTTAGAATAAAATAATATGTATTTTTGTAATTTACTTGTAGGATATCTTTGTCGTTTTATTTATTCTGTTTTTAGTGAGAAATAAATTTTATGGCTGATCTCATATACTTCAGAACAATTCCGTAGATCTAATTATAGATGTTTTTTTATATATAAATTTTAAACTGTTGAGGTTTCCAAAAGTATTTGTGTGTATGGGTATTGTGATATATGTTTACTGATTGTTGTAATGCAGGCTTATCAATAGGTGCCTCTATATTATATTATTTACTGTGAATTGATACTTGACTTGTCCTATACAAAATGTAAAATTTGTCAAAAGGATAAATAAATTGAAATTGAAAAATTGAAATTGAAATATTTACACAATTTGGCATAAGCTTAAAAGGAACGAATAAACTTGCAGTTTCTAGATACAGCAGGTAATAAGTCTTCTACTTTAAAAGCACAAATACTGATAACAATCCAGTGATAATACCATCCAGTGGTTTTGAGCATTTAATCTAAATTTAGAATTAAGGTAAGTCTTTAGCTTTATTAGCAATGAAAGGTATTGTAACGTACCTAATTAAAAATCCGTGTTAATAAGATGTTTTCAACTTTGACTGGCCGCCATTTTCGATTGGGTTACACTAAAATGCATCTCCCTTTGTCATATAAAGATATACCGAAGCTGATTTATTTATTTCTACTTGTTCCAAAGTTAAGGGGGGGGGACTCATCAAATTATTGTTAATGACATGACAAAACGTTTTCCGGTGGTGCTCAATGACCACTCCCAACCATAGGTCTGACCGTAAGAGTCACTGCAACAGCTGATCCTTTCTATAGAAATTCGCTGACAAACAGCTGTGACAAATGACGTAACTCTAGTGTTAAACAGTAATAAATAGTAACAAGTACATTTGGCCGAAGTTCAATCTCAGGACAGTACAAGGCAACTGTTAACATAAGCTTGTGAATTTACATACATTGTGAAGCGTCTTTTGCATCCAACAGTGATTTATTTCCACGTGTGCTTTAATGACTTCAATTCATCTTATTGAGTACTCAACGCTGTTTACACAAATTGCTTCTGTTTTCTCTCCTTGCATAAACTGTAAACTTTGAAAGTTCTTCTGTGATTTATTATTATGTCTGACCCAAATAGTAGCTAAGCGTTAAATATTATTCTTGGAGCATGTCTTCTGCTTTTCTTGAAAAGCCAAGTTTTTTTAGTCTCACAGGGAGTAGGTAAACGTATTTAAGGAGTATTCGGAAATCTCCTATTATAGTTATTTGTGTCTTAAGAAAATATTTTCATGAGGGCAACTAAGATTCTTTCTTCCTGTAAGACGGCACACAACGCTTTTCCTTCAGCTACAGTTTTAGTAAATAACCTAGGTAAAAAACCTTTCGAGGTCGGCCGTATCAGATGAGTTAGTAAAAACGTCCTAGGGCCAAATGAGTCTGCATAGAAATAGGTATCTGTAGGGTTGTAATCTAAATTTTGTTAAAAACCAAAAGTTGTCTTGTAAATATAACCATGAAATAAACATCAGGACTATTTTCATAATTTCTGACATAAAATGAAAAAATTGTCTTTCATTTAAAACAAACTGAACGAAAATCGGCCTAGTAGACCTTCAGAAATAAGTATCAAAAAGGTTGTAGCCTTTGTAAAACAAAAAACCAAAAGTGGCCTTGAAAATATAACGATACAATAAAAATTAAATTTCATATTTTTTTTTTATAATAATGCCAAAATTTTCTTGCATTGAAAACGAAGCGCATGAAAGTTGGCCTAGAAGCTTTCATAGGGTCATAACCTAAGACCAGAAAAACCCAAAAAGTGTCCTTATAAACATAACGATGAAAACATTTAATTTTTTATTTTTTTTATAATAATGCCAATTTTCTTTCTTTTAAAACAAAGCGCACGAAAATCGGGCAGGTAGATCTTTAAAAATAGGTATTAATAGTGTTGAAGCCTCAAACCAAAATTCTTCAAAAGTGCCCTTATAATTATAACAAGGAAAAAATTACATTTCATAGTTTTCAGATAATAATGACAACATTTTCTTCCATTTGAAACAAACCGCAAGGTAGATCTCCAGAAATAAGTATCAATAAGGTTACAGCCGCAAACCAAAAACGCCCCAAAAGTGCCCTTTTACATGTAATGATTAAATAAAAATGACATTTCGTAATTATTGTACAATAATTCCAACATTTGTTTTCATTTAAAAGAAAGCACACGAAAATCAGCAAGGTAGATCACTGTAAATAAGTGACAATAGGGTTGTAGCCTAAAACCAAAAAACCTCAAAAAAGTTCTTATAAATATAAGGTTATAAATTAATACAGTTCTTATTTTTTTTATAATAATGTCAACGTTTTCTTTCATTTAAAACTAATTTCACGAAAATCAGCAAGGTAGATCACTAGAAGAAGGTGGCAATAGAGTTGCAGCCTAAAATCAAAAAACCTTATAAAGTGCCTTATAATTATAACGATGACACAATTACATTATTTTTTTTTTAATAGTGCCAACATTTTTTCATTTAAAACAAACCGCACGAAAATCGGCCCGGTAAATCTCCAGAAATAGGCTTCAATAGGGGATCAATATGGTCACCAAACGTTTAAGGCATGCTGAATTATTATACAGGTGTTTACAAACTCCCTGGAAAAATTGTGTACGGAAAAAAAAACACTGAAATAAATATCATACAAAATTTGCACTAAACAACAATTAGAAGTGTACAATTGTTACATAATTAGGTAAATGTCTCATTACTCAGTTATTTATTATCCGATTGTATCAAATAAAGTATGATTTTGTACGTCTTAAAATTCTACATTTTTTGTAACTGGTAACATTTTTTTATAAAAATTACGGTTTTAGTGAAATTTAACATCAAAGATTTTAAATGGCTGCCATCTTGAAACTGTTTAAGATATCGTAACGAAATGTTATGCACTTGTTTGACCTACCAAGGCACACGTTCGTGCTAAATTTGAAGTTTCTATCTAAAATATTACTCAAGATATAAAATAATTTGTAAAAATCACAAACAGACGGACAGACAGAAAACTAGGCATTTCAGACCAATATGTATATGACGTTTTTTGATTGTCTTGACCTAAGGAACAAATACGCCAAATTTTTCCAGGGAGTTTGTAAACACCCTGTATAAGTAATATAAGATTTGCAGTTTACTATGGAACAAACTTTATTAAAACCTGGACATTCATATTTACATAATATTTACAAAAACTATTGAGGTTATGCCAAGAATACACAGGCACGGAATTGCATTGTTGTTTCAGCAGTTGTTTTACTAACACGCTGAAATAAGCACATTGGTTATACTTTCCAACTAGCCCATGGCGGGCGACAAATTAAACTCGATGCTTTTTATACGGGAACTTTTCCGCCCGCCGGATGATTAGTGGTGCTTTCTACCCCTATTGACCGTTACAAACATCTGAGTAAA
Organism: Philaenus spumarius; assembly: GCA_018207615.1. Taxonomy (NCBI): domain Eukaryota; kingdom Metazoa; phylum Arthropoda; class Insecta; order Hemiptera; family Aphrophoridae; genus Philaenus; species Philaenus spumarius. Next base: position 8,419 of record JAGFPH010003612.1, on the reverse strand, counting down.
AGCATAGTGTGGTTTAAACTCTGAATGAAATTCGCGTCGTCAAACACAATATGTGTTTGAGATGAAAGACACATTTAGTCAAACCCAAATTGCATCGGTCAACAATGTTGAAGCATTAACATCAAGTTAAACTATGCCCCCTGGAGTGTGTACACGTAATCAGGCAATTACAAGGTTAATGGATTTGTCAATCAAGGCGTTTCAATTATTCGAGTAAGGGTTATGACCCGCTGGTTTGTGGTTTGGTTGTAGGCTACACCAAAATGTTGATTTTCCTACCACCTTCTATCAATTAATTTCTCCTGTGTCCGTTTTCGATTGACGGCACGTGTCTGTTTTCGATTGATGGCACGTCCCTTTCAATACTCACTTTAAATATACAGCGTGAACCGCTGACGTGAGTTGAGCGAATTTTCAAAATTAGGTTTACATGTTTTAGGGTTTCAACCAACTATTTGGGAAATCGATCTACTCATGAAGGCGCTGAATAGCTGTCTGTGTGTATGAAATATATTAGTAAAATTTGTTTGCGCCTAAGCCTCCAGCTTCGACTCACGCACTCCTTCGTTCCACTCGCAGCGGAAGACATCAGGAAAACTGCGAGCGGAGCAACAGTTAATAACTTCGGCCTTGTAGCCTCGGAAGTTTGAGCTGCTTCATTTTGCTCGCAGAGTACAAACTTGGCCGTTGGGCCTCAGATCATAAGAACCACGGTAATTTGAACCAGGTACTTTTATGGTATTTTACGCTTTGATCGATTTTGGGGGAAATAAGCGAGCTATAAGGTCGATAAAGAACAAAATGTGCAGAATAATGTCCTACATTTATTTTTTAGATAAAGCTCTAAAAAAGTTCATTCTCGTACGAAAAATCTCAAAAAGTGGTTACTTTCGGTTAAAAAGACTGTAAAATACCCTAAAAGCACCTGGTTCAAATCCACGTGGTGTATTTTACCGTGGGGGCATCTTCTAATCCGAGGCCGACGGCTGAGTTCGTACGCTGCGAGCGAAGCGAAGCTCATAACCCGAGGCTCATGGTCGAGGTGCAAATTCGCAAAGCGAGTTCTTCCGCTGCGAGCGAAGC